>JAUTXW010000394.1:192500-197716 GCA_030620095.1 Kuschelorhynchus macadamiae
ATACATGTCTTCAGAAACCAGTTCATGCAAATACCTACGAATTTGGATTGTCGCCTCTACATTCATAGATTCGTTTCTTTGAATATTTTATTCATCTTTCTTATCGTTTGGATATCAAAAAATGGTAAATAAGGTCGAATGATGAAAAACTTATATTGTCGGAAAGAAAAAAACGCATTCAGGATCAATTTAGGAAAGACCTAGGTTTAATTGTCGACAGACCTCAAAGTGGTGGAAGTGGATCGTCAAATGATGGAAACACGGCTAGGAGATTTTTTGAAAATTCTGCAAAATCGGCAGAAATCACAGGATTGGATAAGCATCTCATAGACAGATGTTCTGTCATTTTGCGAACCTTGTTATCTGGCTTTAAAATAAATTCACAAAAATTTAAAGTGTTTGCACTAGAAACTGCAAGGCTACTTGTAAGAGAATATTCTTGGTATATATATTCATGGATCCGACGTAATTGATCATGCTTTGTTATCTATTGGAGAACTCTCATAAGAAGCTGCAGAAGCAAAAAATAAAGATGTTAAATCATTTAGGTTAAATCACACAAGAAAAATTTCAAGTGTAGCAACTAACATTGATCTTCTAAACAGGTTTCTTCTGAGTTCTGATGCTTTAGTAACAAGTTTGGATAAATTACCATCTAAAAAGAAAAGTGCACTATCCAGAGAAGTTTTAGAACTATTAGAGGTTTAACAAATTTTAATTCTAGTTGTTTTTTAACGTGTTAAAGTTGTTGATTTAAATTACGCTAGTTAAATTTTTACATAATTAAAAAAAAACAATACATGATTGTATTTTCAATATTTCCTTATATTTTCTGTTATAACCTAAGTATGCTACCTCTGGTCTTTCAGAAAAAGAAGCCATCGAAATAGGTATAATAAAAGATATAATCTAACTAAAACAACGAAATTAAATATCTAGTATAGTCTACAGTATATATGATTAATGGTATCAATTTATTCGAACGCCCTGTAAAATGTACCAGTATCAAAAATATAACTTGGCTTTAAAACAAATATAGTTTAATACTTTAAATTAAGATAGGTGGTGGCATTAGAATGATCTATATCCATATTAGTTTTTACAAAAATTAAAACTGCAACTCTGTATTAGTATTACTAGATGTATTTAAATATTATAGCTCAAAAATGTCTGCTTTTAGTTTTTATTATAGTTTTATAACATATTTAATCTGTTACAATAAAAATAGCTTTTTATATAAAACTTCTATATTTATAACCACGTTAAGTATGGACAGGGGACCACTGTGCAGTGATTTAAAACGAGCGACCGGAATAGCCAATGAAATATATGCTACCAAAGAATAATATAGTATTATATAACGCTTAACAAAACTCATAGCGACCTTCTACCAATCCTCGCCAGAGTGCGTTGCGCCTGAATTTTATTTGCCGATATAGGAATAAATTAAATACCTCGCCAAATTCGTAAACCAGACTGCAATATTGCCAGTTGTATTCATGTCTATTCCTGCTTGGTAAATTTCTAGTTTTTATATTAGAATTTTTAGTTGTGCTGAATTATAATAAATTAATACATTTAATATTTAAACGTGCTGTATAATAGTATGTATGTACTTATAGAGGGCCAGTACCTTCATGTTCAAATATATAATATATTTTTTCGGTTAAATATCCGAGAATACAGTCATTCCGACCTATGGTCTTGGAGTGCAAAATGGCTATATTCCTTCAAAAATTATAATCGCATTGTAAATAAATGAAAATAATATATGAAATACCTTGGCAACTGTAGCGTATTTTCGCGAATCAAGGCAACCAAGAGGATAAGTAGTTAAAATAGGGGAGCGCCTCCTCCTCCTCCTCTTCCTCTCTCTCATGTCCCTCATTCTTATCTTCCTCCCCTTTTATTCTCATTCGCATCATATTTTTAATTTTTTCTCCTTGTCCTCCCACATTTGATTTTGCATTCTTAAGTCTTATAAATAGGTGCATCAAGATCATTTTAGTATGCTGAGGCACATTTACTAAGCTGTGCTCGAGTTGCGTAAAAAGTTATTTTTGAATTTTTCCACCAATTGTGTATAAAACAAAAAGAAAAAATGTGTCAAGTAATAAGTGAATTATGTGTAATCGCGAAAAATTAGCTACATCTATCAGATAGTTAAAAGTTAAATATCTCAATTTCTTTGAAGTGATTTCGAAAGATGAATACACCAAGCTGTTTTATCCACTGAAACGAGATTATTTGGAAGCAATTGACTGTTGTGATGATTATTTACAAGGAATTATAAGCCTTACTACGTTTTTCAATACATTTGGGACATCACACTTTGTAGGAGAATTAAGCCACCTATTAGAATTTATAGGAGAAGATTGCCAATTTATACCTGCTATTATTGCAACCCAAAAGAGGTTTCAATTATACGAAGATAAAAAACAGGTATCATCAAGAAAAGTTAATCCTATTCGCAAGAGACGTCCCCCCACATATTTAAGATATTATGTTAAATAAATTAAATGGCTGAGTTGCTGATTGCAGTTAAATTATTAGAGGACAAATTTAGTAATCTTTCAAAAACCTATTTCTCATATTCTATGGCAAGTGGTCCGGAGTGGATAGACATTTATTATAATCAAGCTGCGGAATTCGTAAAGGCTCTCTGTTGCAACAAATACTTCGAAACATTAAATGTTTTTCAACTTATTCGAGATCTAAAAGATATTGGCTTTGGTTACTATTTAAAAGACTTGAAGCAATTTATTGACGAGGATACTATTCTTCAAGAAATTGAGAAGAAAGAATAAATTTAATAATATTCACAATGGAGCAAGTGGTTACTGAAATGTATGAAGAGTTTATTATATCTGCTGCATACTTCCAATATTTATCAATTGTAGGTGAAGAAGACGCAGAGGCACAAGATTTGTCAGCATACGTTAAGAATATAGATCGAATGGAACAATGTAAATTAGCTGCTAAATTTTGTAATGATTATTTAAAATATAAAAATGAGTTTATATTTTAAATAATCATTGAATTTAGAAAATTCGATTTAAGGTATCATATTAATTGTATTAAATCATGGTTAGTTAACGCAAAATAAAAATGTAATTAAGTTTTTTTATATTTTTATTCATTCATAAAACAATTGTCATATAAAAATAACACATTTGTCAAAGCACACATACAAGGTAATTTTGAATGATAGAAGCATTTTGGTTCCATTAGCTTTAGCGCTGGTTGTTCATTTATTTCAATCACAGGCTTTTTAGAATATTTCTCTATAAAATCCTTTTTTTCGGTTCCTTTTACAAAAACAAAATCTGCTTTCTTCGTAAGTGTTTCAATTATATTTGAGAAATGATGTAATGGAGTAAATCCATTATTCCAATGCATGCAATGATGATTTTTCATTAGCCATACCGCCTGCTTGTGACAATCAGGTGAAAGAAACTCCATTGGAAAAGGCTTTTTAAAAATGTAATGAGTCATTTCATAACCATCAGAAGCTGCAAGCTCTTTTGGTATAAATTTATTTTTTTCATCCTTGAATCCTTGAATATCCATAACCAATCTCATATTTTCAAAGCAGCAAATTTTTTAATGAGAATTTTTTTACTTGAATAATTTGCAATTTCTTCTTTTAGTTGATTAATTTTAGAAATAAATTTTTCAATTTGTTGTTGTAGTTTTGATGTCATGACTAAAACTAAAAGCTTTTGAAAATGCCTTTAAATTAAATCGAAGTATGAAAAGAGTGGGGATAAAGTTTATAATTTTTTCACAATTTTAGTAAGAGGGTTGTAGCTAAATAATTTGTCATGTAAAATAAGACAATAAGCAGAAGTATCTTTTTTAATTGCATTGTGTGTCTCAAATTCAATTCTCATTACTACGGATCCCGTTTGAATTGTTTCTTTTTGATGGGAGCAATCAATATGTGTAATAGAACTAATGTTTTTGAATTGTTCAGGATTAAAAATAAGTTCATTTGGAACACCATAGTAAGACTGTCTATAATTACTGAGTTAAAAGGGATTGTGACCCCTATAAAAAAACCCACTTTGTATAATGTCTAAGAACCTGGCAAGGTTGTTTTGTGGGTATTCTAATGGTTATTGTAGATTTAGGTTTTAAATACTTTAAAAATCTTGAGATATCCAGAGAAAGGAAAAATAAAATTTTTACTTTAACATCCTGTATCTCAAAAATGAATATGTCATTGAACTATGTATGTGTAAATTAACATTTTTCTTATTTTTGCTAGTTCTATCTGCTACTTAAAAATAGCACCCTAATTGGTAATCTACATCCAAAAATATGACTAAACTTTATATTAATACAAATTCAAAGTTTTTTAACTAAAACTGAGCTCACCTAAATGGTGCTAAAAATGGGGTATTATAGAAAATGTTATTTTTTACGTACATAAAAGTTTTTATCTCATTCAAGAGTCTTCGTAGGAATGACTTAGTCGCATTTATAGGGATTGAACGATAGCACCTGACAGACATTTTTTAACACAAAAAACTAGGTTTTTCAACCAGGACCAGAAGAAAAATTGATAAAAATTAAAATAACATTTCTATATCTGAATAGCCATGAGGTATCACTTACTCAATTTCAAGAAACCTAAAGAGCCAAATTGCTTCAAATAATGTATGGTATAGTTTATATCACTTGTATTCCAGGAATATAGATGGAGCTGTTATAGTGCCATACAACAGCATAAGAACTAGTATGATGAGGTGGAGAAGGTCAAGTACCCCAAATATCCCTGAGAATTTGGAGCAACTAGGACGAATACTTTAAACAGGTGAGTGGGCCAGCACACAGCAGGTGTCAAACTGGTTCTTTTTTTTTTCAGGTATCGTAATGAATGGAGAACATCGTGCAGTTATTTTTGCCAACCCGGAGTTTGTGTCAAATTTTTCCAGGAATTCTCAGGCAACATTAGTAGTTATAATAGGGGAGCGCCTCCTCCTCCTCCTCTTCCTCTCTCTCATGTCCCTCATTCTTAACTTCTTCCCCTTTTATTCTCATTCGCATCATATTTTTAATTTTTTCTCTTTGTTCTCCCACATTTGATTTTGCATTCTTAAGTCTTATAAATAGGTGCATCATGATAATTTTAGTATGCCGAGGCACATTTACTAAGCTGTGCTCGAGTTGCGTAAAAAGTTATTTTTCAATTTTTCCACCAATTTCGTATA
>JAUTXW010000395.1:1800000-1967452 GCA_030620095.1 Kuschelorhynchus macadamiae
CAGGAAAGGCCAAAATTCGCTGCTTGTATACTATGTACGATACTGAAATAAAAAAGAACTCAAAAAATGTAGAAAAATATATTGTTTTAAAGTATTAAGTACTGTACTACAATTGAAAACAGTTTAAGTTTTAATAAAAAAAAACACTGGACAAGCAAGGTTTTGTTTGTCTTAAATGGACAAAATATTTTTTGTTTGTCTTTAAATGTAATTAAAGGACACAAAAATTAACTAAAAACGGTAAAACTCATATTCATACGGTGGCTAGGTTATCATCCTCAAGACAGCAGCAAAACTCGTCATCCTGGCATTCATCACACTTAGGGTGGTCTTCAGAACCAACAGCATTTTTTTTAAATTGGTCTGTTAAAATTGGTCTGCAGCCTAGTCTTTTCCTGCCAAACTGACTAAAAATTTTGATAGCCTATCCTGTTTTGCTTCGTTAATCTGATGATCCATGGGTAAAATAGGTAAACGTATGCTGCTAAGTCTCTTTTTATGTTTTAGTAAATTAGAAAACGTTTTATTGCATCATCGTTTCTATACAGCACCTCGGTTTTAATAAAAATTTTATCTTGTCATTTAGTTTGTGGCTTTCATAATATCTTTATTCTTTTGACTTCACTAATACCTGGAATTTTTTTTAGTGAATCTACAGCCTGCTTTACATCATACAATACCCAATCAAATCCTGCGAACTTCGCCTTTTTCTCTGTAGATTTCATAGTATTTTCTGGTGTTTTAAAAGGTGTCTAAAAAGCCATAAAATCATAGCATGAACCATGTGGAAATTTTTATTTTGGCCCCCGCATCCATCTGAAAAAAGCCTTACATGTTTGGTATCTGGATCAAAGCCAACCTTGCTTAGGAAATCGGTCACCGTAGAGCTCACATCTGTCACACTTCTCCCAGCTTCATGTTCAATCCAAGTATAAAACACTGGAGTTTTGCACGATATGTTTGTTACACAAAATGCATAGAAAGAGAGCTGCTGAGCATAGAATGCTTCTTGAATTGGAGCTTTCGGTAAACTTGGACCTCTTGTAAATCGAAACAATGGGTGACACAATCAACAGGTTCTTCATTCAATAGTTTGAAAAATGGTTTTGTGGGAATCTTATGAATGGTCAAATCGGTTTTTAATTTTGTTTTCTGAGGATCATTTTTTGATTTTGAATTTGTGTTTGCATTCTTATACAAAAACCGCAAAGATCGGTAGCCGGACTTCCAAATCCTAAAACAAAAATATTACCGTAAATATTAAGTATTTTAAAATATTAGAGCATTATGCAACATTACCTATATTAAACTTGTTGTTGAAAACTCGAGTAAAGTATTTATAGTTGGTTTTTAGCATATCATCGGAAGTTTGTTGGTTGTAAAGTTTCCAGAAATTCTTTATATTATACTCAGATGATAAATAAATCCTCTTAGATTTTGCTCTGCCATAATGGCTTTCGTGGCTTTTTAAAGAAGAAATAAATTTAATAACATTTTCCAGTTTCTTAGCATTCTTCTTGGATCGCATATCTCCACCACACCGGTCTTTTATTCCTCTTCCCTCAAAATTGTTTTTTGCTCATTTTTGTAGAAAGACGTTCAAGGAAAGATAATTTTTGTAGTCTTGATTTTAAATAATCTGTCTTGTCCTTTAAATCTTGTAGTGCAGGGTTTCCTTTATTTGTTGGTTAAAATCCAATCTTTGAATTGCTTTTATTTATTAGATTTTTTGCAATTTTTGGGACATTTTCTTTAATATAATTAAAGTAGTTATTTGATTATATTTTTACGATCACATACAATACGTCGTTTTCTAAAGATGACCATACACATACACGAATCCAAGATGGCGGAACGAAATGGCGGCTTAAAATATTTTAAAAAATCAACATGAAAAAACTACTTAGATTAATTTTAAATTGTCTGCAAGAATTAAGTGTGATATAGAGATGAACTGATAAAATTGTAGCACGAATTCAAGATGGCGGAACAAAATGACGACTAAACTATTATCACTAAAAAACGAATTTTCCAAATTATTTCAAATTTGGCATAAAAATCAAATGTTACATAGACATAAACTGGTAACATAAAATAGTTAAAAAATCGGCTTGAAAACCTATTTATTAGATTAATTTCAATATCAATCAGTATAGATTGCATTTTTTTCTGGTCCTATTTGAAGTTATTCAGCTTTATAGGTACTAATTGAAATAAAAAAATTAATTGTTTTCATGATGTTTGTTTTTTAGAACCAGTACTTATTGCCAAGTCTAATGTTATACTTGATATAAAGCCATGGGACGATGAAACCGATATGAAATTGATGGAAGAAAACGTTAGGAAAATTGAAACAGATGGCCTTCTTTGGGGAGCATCCAAACTTGTGAAAGTAGCTTATGGAATCCAGAAATTACAAATCTCATGTGTCGTAGAAGATGATAAAGTTTCCATTGACTGGCTAACAGAGCAACTTGAAGCCATTGAAGACTATGTAAGTCACCTGTGTTCATTTTAATTAGTAATTTTCTTTGTTACCTTCTTAAAATTCAAAAGTCGGCCGCTAGTGGACGTAACAGCGACACAAAAGTGTAAATTTAAATTTTCGCTTAAATTTTCATAATTGATAATTGAGGTATGTTGAAAATATAAGCATTGTATTCTTCAACCAATTACGTACTTTTTTTGTTTGAGTTCATTTTTGTCTGTTTTCAAAAATAAAGTGGTCAGGGAAGGTTGCTTCTTTTGCTCTACTCGTGGAGCCATAAACTGTACCATAATAACTTTGTTAGTGGTCACTAGATAGCAATGTTTGAAAGGTCCCCAAGATAATGGTGATTTTCTCAAAAAAAAAATCAAATGGTACACTATGACAGTTCACATCACAGTTTATTTGGTAGTTTTGAAGGGCATTGAATAGTGAAATAAAAAATCCAGGTCCACTTTTAAATTAAGAAGGTTGATGATGATCTCCCGAATTCGAAACGTCGGATTAGAAAATTAACCTTGTCGTTTTGTAGAGGAGAAAAAGTGACAATGGCAAAGTGGAAACTATTTTCATTTCTCATTTCAATTAACCCTAAAAACCAGAAAACTGGCAAAAACAAGGGTCCAATAGAAACTTTAGTAATGTTCATCACTGTAAAGAACAAAACTTAACAAAGGCACAAAACAAAAAATACTAAAACTCAGTCTTATAATCACATAAGCTTCACAATAAAATAACTAAAGCTAGGGCGAGGCAGGGCAGGACTCGGTTTGGGCAAAACGACTAAACTTTGCTTCAGTGAAATAACAAAAGAAATACAACGAAATGAACTAACAATAAACTAACAACAAATATACTTAAAATTACTGAAAAGTACCTTCTCAAATGCTCAAAATGCAGGTTGACATTTTCAATACAAAGTTGCAATCTTTCTTGTGTCGATTGGACTGCAGCTTCCACTTCTGCTATAGAGATACTTTGAATGGCATTCCTAATACGGTCCACCATTTCGTTTCTTGTAGTAGGTCTTTTACCTTAAGTTGTTCGGTTTAATCTTTTTGCGCAAAATGTCAACCCATACAACAAAATGATTGGAAGGTGAAAAATATTAATCAAACCTTTCAATCCTTTGTTAAATAGGTTTGGACTGATATTTTAAAATATATAACATAAATAAATTTAAATATAAGTTACCAGCTTGTTTTCTGAGTGAACAAAGGTGTGGGCCATGATTGGTTGTTGGCTGGGCATGTGCTGTTTCTGGGGCGGATGGAGGAGTCTGCCGGAGTCTCAATTTTGGTCTTTTTTTTTCCTTTTTCTCAATTTTGTTTTACTGTAAATTAAAAGTAAATAAATACTAATCAGTTGCTAAAATTCTTGTCAAGCATAAACGCCATCTTTAGGATATAATTTACTGTAGCTTGGAGGGATGACAAATTAACATCTGGTTCTTCCTGTTCTCTAACTTCTATCTCACTATAAAACATATTTGTAAACTGTTTTGTCTATTAATTTTTTTTAAAATAAAAGTATTATATTTTGTGTGAAACAATATAATCACTATATTTCTCCAAATTTTAATGTTTTATTTGACATCAAAAGTCAATCTTAATTGTAAGTATAACAATTAATTTCGTATTAATAACTTGTTTTGGGATCCTCCTGTTGATTGATTTTTATCGGATCCTTTCTGTAACAATTTTGGAAATTTTAACTCGTAAAAATGTTTTAATTGTTTAATTTAAACTGGTGTTTTAACCAATAAATATGCTTTTCTGGGATTTTAGTGTCTTGAGGATGCAACAATAAAGATACGAAATATTTTTAATTAAAAAAAGAAAAGGATATGCCACAGTGACTAAAACTGCTGGCTAATTAAGTAGCTTAAATCTAAAATTTATTAAACCAGAGGAACTTGAGGGTTCATATAGATAATCTCCAAAAAAAAACCACAAAATTGTGGATAACAACATATTACTTTAGCACAATTAGTGATCATTTTACCTATCTAGGATTTTTTTGAACTGCTTCTCTAAGATACATAGATATAACTTATTTATATTATCCAAGTAGTTTTTTGTCACGTTTTCGTTTTATAATAATCTTTTCTTTTGCAGGTTCAAAGCGTGGATATTGCAGCGTTCAACAAAATATAGTTAACTTTTTTTATAGTATTTTTATCAATTTTTCTTATTCAAGTATTTAATAAATTCAGTTATTATCTTTTGATTTGTTACATTTATTTACTTTAACTATGATTACACTGGCCGACAAAATTTTTCTAACACAGGACAGCTGAATATTTTCACAGTGGAAATACCATGCCATTAATAAAAAAAATATTCGGAAAGCCCTAATACGTACCATTTTTTAATAGCCTAATTAGAACCTTTTATATTGGCAGGTAAACAATTTTATTGTGGGGCGGCTAAAATGGATCCATTTTACAACGGAAAAATTACCTAGACTGGGTTTAGTTTTTTAGACATAAAATAAACGTTAAACATCACTTTTCTATTGAGTTTCGAATTGAGTGGTTCTCTGTGTATAGATAAGCAAGCAGGAGCGGATCTTCCATTAGGCTGAGCAGGCTGAAGCCTAGGGCCCCCCGGCAAAAAGGGGCCCCACTCAGGAGCCTCAATAAAAAACGGCACCATGCAAATACAATACCCGCTTACATTACAAAAATAAATAAGATTATTAAAAATCATTTCACTATTCATAAATAAAAAAAAATCATTAATAAAAATGAGACTTTGTTTTCTATTTAATTTTTCTGCGTTTTTCTTAAGTCGTGCGAAGAAGCAGCGGCAACGATGCGATAAACTGTCAAATTTTGGGGAATTACCGATATCCCGTTGTCTTGGCCTGGCACACAGCAAAGGTCGTACATCGTACAAAGCGAGGAAATTAATTTATATAGCTGATTTTTTGCAGTGTGCTTTGTATTTATTAGCAAGTAATATTTAAAGTGGTCGTTGGTTACTGCAGAAAAAGATTTTTATTAAGGATTTCTGGATTTAAAGGTATGTAAAAATGTATTTTATTAAAATGGTTTGTAATCTATATATTAAAGCACAAAGGGTATTTTTGTCTCCATCCTCAAGCGACTACCGCTTAACGGATTTCGAAGATTTTTTTAAATTTTTTCCATAGATGGAAAACATGAAGCATTTTTATATTGTTTTAATTCGTATTTTTTTTATAAAACCAATATATGTCTTTTTAACAGGGTGGCGAATGCGCTAGACCGTGAAACTAATTTATTTCTGTATAAATGAGGCGACATCTAAACAAACGCCGCCAACCTACCCCGCTCTAATCCAAAACAACGTAAAGCGAAAACAGAAAACGTGCGTACACAACGACGCAAATTCGCTATGCTAATTATAGATGTCGCCACCTATGAATTAAAGTGATATCTATATTAGTTTTTTTTTAATTTGTCGGCATTTTAGAATTTATTTATAGATTATATAGGGGGGCTTGCCCCCAGGCGCCTCCCTAGTATGATATTAAAGTACAAATAGACAATTTTAAGTTCGTATCGAGGTTCATATACGCAGTATACACTATAATATGCAGCATTTTGACAATAAAATCGCAGATAATTTTAGTGAATGAATGGTTCAAATTTGGTACATATATTCGTTTTTATTGTAGACTAACCATTCTATCGACTGTAAATACAAAAAAAGCAAATGTAAGAAAATATGAGCTACTTTTTTTTTGTAGATTTTTGAACTTGGATTTTGGAACCTAATAATATAACACAAAATAATTAACAATGTCAGGGCGGAAGTATTTAAGTGGTAGTCAAAAACGCAAAATAAAGGAACAAAAAGTCAAAGATATATCAAAATGTGCAAAATTAACCAGCTTTTTTCAATCTGAAGAAGTCGGGGAATCATCCAAAGAATTGAGTTGCACGGAAGATGGAAATGTAACGGATAGTCTACTAATTGAAGATGAAGAGCAAACTCGGGACAACGAAGATACCAGAAAACAAGCCGAAAATCTTGTTCAGATTGTTGAGAATAAAGACGAGTGTATTCAAGAACGACTAGAAAAAAATTCTGAAACTAGGAAAATTGTTGATGCAAATGGAAACTATAGTGATATAGGATTTTGGCCCAAGGTAATTACTCCTGAATTAACAGATTTTTGCCTAAGTCGACCATCTATGTTTTTTCAAAATAAAAATGAAACTAATTCATATCCAGAATCCAAGCAAACTTATAAAGATCAAAGTAGATTTTTTTGTAATAGTTTTTTTAATAAATACATAAAAAATGGTCAAACAATTCTAAGATCCTGGCTTTGTTATTCTTTATGCAAAGGAGCAGCATTTTGTTTACCATGCAAATTATTTCCCAATCCAGGCAATAGTTTAGCTTTGGCATCTGACGGCTGTAGGGATTGGAAAAACAGGAAAAATTCTTTTATCCCATGAAGAGTCCAATGATCATAAGCAAGCCTTGATGGCCTATCTCACACGAAAATCAAGTAAGGGTACAATAGACATGGAGTTAAAAGAACAGGCAACAAAAACTGCAAAATACTACTACAATATTTTAGAACGGGTAGTAGCGGCAATAAAATTTTTATCTGAAAGAGGTTTGCCACTACGAGGTCATGACGAGAAGTGGGGCTCTCCACATAATGGTAATTTTATGGGCCTCATGGAGCTTATTTCGGAATTTGACCCATTTTTAAAAGAACATCTTACAAAATGTCAAACTGGGGCGATAAAATCCACTACTTACTTATCTAAAACAGTATATGAAGAGATAGTGCAGCTTATGGGAAAAAAATGTTCTTAAGCTTATAACTGACCGGATTAAAGAGGACGATACTAAATATTATACCCTTATCGTAGACTCCACGCCGGATGTTGCTCATACAGATCAGCTAGCAATAATATTAAGATACTGTTATAAGGGAAAAGTATTTGAACGATTTACAACCTTTTTACAGATTGAAAATCACACTAGCGAGACACTATATACAAAAATAATTGAGTCTTTAAATGGTATGGGTATTTCTATTGAAAACATTCGCGGGCAATCATACGATAACGCTTCGAATATGAGCGGAATATATAGAGGCTTACAAGCACGAATAAAAAAAGTTAATGCCTTAGCAGATTTTGCCCCTTGTGCTGCGCATTCTTTGAATTTGGTGGGAGTAGAAGCAGAGTCTGTTGTAGGGGAAATGATAGATTATTTCGGAACTGTTCAACAGATTTACACCTTTTTCTCTGCATCCCCACACCGTTGGAAAATATTAACTGAAAGAGCATCAATCAAATTTTCACTAAAAACTTTAAGCACAACAAGGTGGTCTTCTCATTATGAATCAGTTCATGCGGTTAATGCAAGCTATCAAAAAATACTTGATACTCTTAAATATATATTTGATGAAAGCAATGAAAAGGCAGATTGCAAATTAGAAGCAAATAGTTTATATAAAAAACTCACTAAGCGGGAAACAGCAATTCTTTCCATAATATGGGAAGTAGTTTTAGAGCGCTTTAATAAGGTGAACAAAATTTTACAAACCCCTGGTTTGGATTTGTGCGAAGGATACTCCTTACTTTCTTCACTGCAGCTGTTTGTTAAATCTTTACGCCAAGACTCTGAGCAACAATTTAAGGATTTGGAAAACAAAGCAACTTATTTAAGTACAGAAGTTAAAGAAAATTTTAGCGATGCTTATAAAAGAGCAAGAACAAACATTTTTTCAGATGGAGAAAAAGGAAAAGATATTCTTACCAGAAGAGAAAAATTGCGAATAGAGGTGTTCAATGTTCTTTTAGATAAATTGGTGGTGGAACTTGAAAAAAGAAGTAGTGTATACAAAGTACTTGCAGACAAATTTAAATTTTTAATAAAGTTGGGCAAAAAACTCAATTATTGAACCTAAATCAATGGAATCTGTAATATCAGTGTATTACGGCTTCCGAAATGCTAACACTAATTTTTGAAAGAAACCTTATCGATATCTTTCCAAATTTGTATACAATTCTTAAAATTTACTTAACTATACCTATAACGAGCTGCGAAGCCGAAAGGTCATTTTCTAAAATGGCATTCATAAAAAATAAATACAGATCCACAATGACGGACGAGAGGCTAAATAACCTTTCAATTTTGTCTATTGAATATGACATTACAAGATCAATTTCTTATGAAGAAGCAATACGCGAATATGTTAGGATTAAGATCAGAAGACAACAGTTTTTTTAAATTTGTTCAATTTTGTTAATCATGTTGTTTGCTTTAATTTTAATAATTTGTTTTTTTTTGTTGTTGTAGAAATAGACACTGATTTTTGTGTTTTACATTAGTCGTTTTTTTTGTTTTACAAGAAAAACTTTGACAACCTATCAGAAACTAAAAAAATTGAATTTCGGGAGGTTGGGGGCCCCATAAAATCAATCAGCCTATGGCCCCAAAAAACCACGATCCGCCACTGTAAGCAAGTGTATGTGAAGACGAGAATGTCGAATCAAACGCGCCGAAGTTGCAAAATTTCTCCTGACAAATTTTGTTATATTTGTGGAGAATTTCTGGTGAAATCACAAGCCAGGCCATTTCCCGAAAATGTAAAAAAAACCTACTTTAAATATTTTGGTGTGATGATTGAGGATCAAGATAAGCAGTGGGCTCCCCATGTATGCTGTGTTAGTTGAAGTGTATCATTGGTGCAGTGGATGTAGGGAAAGAGAAAAGGTATGCCTTTTGCAGTTCCAATGGTATGGCGAGAACCCACCAATCATTCTGACGATTGTTATTTTTGCCTGACAAAGACTGAAGGTTTCTCCAAAAAGGAAAAGCCCAATACAGAACATCCAAATTTGCAATCTGCCATACGACCTGTTCCTCATTGCAAATTTGCCGGTGTCGATTGCATCATCAGGCAGCTCAGAAGAACAGTACACCGATCCCACTTTTACCACAGGTCCCAGTTCTGGCGAGCCACATTTGATTGTTCAAAGTGAATTAAGTGATTTAGTACGTGATTTGGGGTTATCCAAACAACAGTCAGAACTTCTGGGTTCCCGTCTTAGGAATGGAACCTATTGGTCAAAGAAACAAAAATTACGAATTTCAAAAAAAGAAATGCTGTTTTCTGAATTCTACAGTATGGAAAATCGTTGTGCGCGTGTACTGATATAGACAGTTTAATGCAGGAACTTGATATTGAACATTCTCCCCGTGAGTGGCGCTTATTCATAGACTCATCTAAATATAGCTTAAAAGCTGTGTTATTGCATAATGGAAATTTAAAACCCTGTATACCAGTTGCCCATTCAGTTGCAATGAAAGAAAATTATAAAAATATGCGCACGATTTCGGATAAAATAAACTACAATAGGTATAAATGGCATATATATGTGGGGACTTATAAGTTATAGCAATTTTGGTGGGACTTCAGGGAGGATTTACAAAATATTTGTGTTTTCTTTGTTTATGGGACCGTCGTGCAATAAATCAGCATTATGTAACAAAAATTTGTTAAATTTATACCTCTTGTTGATCTCAAAAATATCCTTTTGCTTCCTCCTCACATTAATCTTGGGCTGATGAAGAACTTTGTGAAGGCTTTGAATAAAGATGGTGATGGATTTAAATATCTAAGACAAGTCTTTCCCCAGTTAAGTGATACCAAATTAAAAGAAGGCATTTTATTGGGCCACAAATCAGAAAATTGCTGGACGATGTCAATTTTGGAAAAGCTTACCAGGCAGGAACTTCATGGAATTCATTTGTTAATGTAGTAAGAGGATTTTTAGGCAACAATATGGATGAAAATTATGAACAATTGGTTAATGATCTCTTAGATGCCTATAAAGCGCTTGGTGCCAGAATGTCATTAAAAATTCACTTCCTCCATTCCCATCTGTTAGTGACAGGTAAAAGGTTTCACCAAGATATCAGAACAATGGAAATTCGGTACCAAGGACGATGGGATCCAGCCATGATGGGTGACTACTGTTGGGTTCGGCCAGTGTTATTAGTTTTTTCTTCAACAAATCAATACAATTTATTCATTGTCAGTATGTATAGGGTTATTATTTTAACTTGTCCACATTTAATACTCTTGTAACTTTTTATTTTTCAACTTATTGAGTTGAACAAAAAAAACAAGTTATAGGTCTACTTGCCTAGTTTTTTTCGTGGCGTCCAGTGTCATAGTGAATTCACTCATAAGAAATTATGTCCTCAACTTACATTTTTTTATATGGAATCCTGGGTTTATTTTTCACTCATCAGATAGCTCATTTTTGTCTGATATCACTGATGTAATACACTTTACATTTTAATTTATTATTTTGAAATATGTCCAAAAATTACAATATTATATTAAGCCTTTTACCCATCAATTTGTAGGATAAAACAATTTAAAAGGCGTAAAAGGTTTAATATTAAAGAAAGAAGTGTTATGCTTCAAACATATTTATTAAATAATAAAAGCGCAACCGCAGCAAGGAGAGAATATATTAGACGCTTCTCAAATCGTCAACCTCCGGGAAAAATATGTGGAAGACTTGAAGTTAAACTAATTGAAAATGGAAGTCTTCACAACAAGGAAAAGGTGTATAGAAATAAAGTCGTACTAAATGAAGACAATGAAATAAATATCCTTGGATATTACGCTGTGAGTCCTGTAAACCCTATTAATAGCGTTGTAACCGAAACTTGGATTTCCTTTAGCTACATTCAAAAAGTTTTAAAAAAATATGGATACAAACCATATAAATTTTTAAATACTCAAAAACTTAAATAGCCTGGTAAGTTTGCTAGACAGCCTACCGATTAAAGGTAAAAAAATTCTATGCGGGGACTTTAATATTGACTATGCTACTGTTTGTGCCATCCAGAAATATCTAATTTCTATATTCGACTCTTTCGGTCTTTCAATGCATGTATCCTCGCCAACTAGAATTTCAAAAAAACTCTTCTTCTGTCATCGATTACATGGCGTCTGATTTTTCTCCATCAGAGGTGCAATCACAGGTCTATAATTCAGGTCTTTCCGATCACGAGGCGGTAATTTCCAGGTTTAGTTTACCTATCTCAGTATTTCATAATATTTGCTTTAACACCAATTGGAATTTTGAATCTGATAATGTCAACACAAACTTCAGAACTTTTTTAAATAAAACTTTAAGTGCTTTTAACAAGGCCTTCCCGCTTAAGAATATCAAACCTGAAGGCATTGAACCACCAAAGGAATGAATTTCTGCTAAAAATATGCGCTCGCTCTCATATATAAAAAAATTGGATTTAAATATCTCTAATTATAGGAGGATCTACAAGTCTATTAAGTCAGCAAAAAAATTACAGTTACCGAAAACGTCTAACAAACTTAATAACGTTTCAAAAGAAACCTGGTCCATCATCAATAACCTCAGAAACAAATCAAACCCTAATGATCTAAATGATTATTTTATTAATGTAAGCAAAAATGTTACCTCTAGTATCTCGCCAAGTTTGGACCCTCTTTCGTTTCTCCCTCTTTCAAAAAATTTTAAGTCCCGTTAGCAACACTGAACTATTGAAGGTAATAAATAATATCAAAAGTAAATCTTCGTGTAGCACTGATGGCCTATCAATTAGAATATTCCTGAACTTGCCACTCCCAGTCATAGAGGCCCTTACAACATTAATAAATGAGTCCTTTATAAAAGGTGTATTCCCTGATTGCCTTAAAACAGCTATAATTATTCCACTTCATAAAGGCGGCGAAAAAACTAACTCTTGCAATTATCGCCCAATTGCACTACTACCAGTGCTATCAAAAATCATCGAAAGGCTACTGAAGAACCGTCTTATGCCATTTCTCCTGAAACATCAGATAATATCCCCGGAGCATTTCGGATTTCTACCTAACAAGTGCACCGGAGCAGTTCACGTTGCTTAGAGGCGTCTACTTATCTCTCAATAACAACCACCCAACTGCCTCAGTTTTTTGTGACTATGCGAAAGCCTTTGATTGTGTTAGTCATGAAATTCTGATAAACAAACTAAATTTTTATGGAATTCGTGGTACTTCTTTAAATTGGTTCAAATCTTATCTTGGAAAAAGGCAACAACTTGTAAGGGCTAATGGTTCCGATTCTGATTGTAAGTTGATTACAAGTGGAGTCCCTCAAGGTTCAGTCTTGGGACCTATTCTTTTTTTGTTATACATTAATGATATCACGAACCTTAAAATTAATGGAAGAATCTCCCTTTTTGCTGATGACACAAGCATAACATGGAGTGATTTTGATACAACGTCTTTACACTCTAGTATCTCCAAAGACTTGGTTATAATTAAGGCTTGGTCCGATTCCAATATGCTTTGTTTTAACGTCGATAAAACGGTGGCGTTATCTTATAAGGGAACTTTACAACCACTTCAGGTACATAACAGCAATATTGAATACGTAGAGTCGGTTAAATTCCTGGGTTTAAATATAAATAGCAACCTAAAATGGTCTAATCATATTGACACCTTAACTAAAAAACTTTCTACCGCCTGCTTCGCCATTCGATCAGTTTCAAAAGAACTAGACGTTCCTTCTGCCAGACTTACTTATTTCTCTTTATTTGAATCCCACCTCCGCTATGGCCTTCCCTTTTGGGGCTGCTGTACCACCGAGCAATTTCGTAGTATTTTTATGCTTCAAAAGAGAGCCATTCGTTATTTGTTTGGTCTAAATAATAGAGCTCACTGCCAATACTATTTCAAAAAACATGAAATATTAACACTTCCTGCATTACTTATTTTGGAAACGGTATGTTTGCTGAGAAAACATATAAACACCCTCCCAGAAAGGCCACTACATGTATACCCTACCAGAAACTCTAGGCATGATATTTATCTTCCCATTCCTTCCACAGAATTAATAAAAAAATCAATTATTTACAACGCCATAAAACTTTACAACAATCTGCCAGTACATTTAAAATCTATCCCTATGCTTGCACAATTTCGAAAAAACACCAAAGCATACTTTATTGAGAGACCATTTTACAGCGTTAATGATTTTTTTTTCAGTGAGTAAGTCTCTTTAAATTGTCACTAAACTCGCTTGTTTACTTAAATCTTTTGTGAGTCATGTCCTAACTCATAGCATAGAATTTTGTAAATCATTATATACGGAAAAGAACTGTCGAACATTCACTTAAAACTTAATTATTTTTGTTAGGTATTGGATTAAAAACAATTTAATTCTTTTTGTATACTACATCCTACACTAGTTCAATATACCTTCTGTTTAACATCACAATTATTTGTATAACTATAATAACATTAGAGTTTAAGGTCGCATAGTTGCAATTTTGATTTCAATGTCATCGAAATTATTCACCTCGTACATGTGTGTTTGTTTACTTTTATAAGGTTATCATGATTCATTTACTGTTTGCAATGTTATGTTATATTCTAACGTGTGTTTTACGATTTGGTAAATTGATAATTTACATTTTAAAAAAAAAGCACTGACCTGTCGAAATTATTTTCGATTAATGTTTTGATATGTCTTATTTTTAGGTATATTTTGCTTTGTCCATAAAATTGTAAAATTTTTCTGCGGCAATAAAGCATACTTTTGTTTGTTTGTTTGTTTGAATACTGCCGAAGAAGGCTGGAATTTTGTCAGGAGTTTTTAGATAGATAGAGTGCAAATAATTAGTAGTTGGATAAGATTTTATGGACTGATGACAGGTTAGTTACTACCAATAAAGGCAGTAATAAGCAAAACACTAGATACTGGTGCGTCGGCAAATCCGTGAAATTAAGCAACAGGAATATCAGTCCGTTAACGTCTGGTATGGTTTAATCTTAGGATATATTTTAAGGTCTATTTTTGAATGACGAAAAATTATTTGGCAATCGGTATTTGCAACTTTTGCAAACAGAAATTACAGAGTGTATTGATTATCTTCTAGTTAATATTGCTACAAACATAGTGTGGCAGCAAGATAGGGCCCCACCTCATAACATTCGTGCTGTGAAAGAATACCTTACAAGAGAATATCCCTAAGGATGGATTTCTTTTTTTGGGGATAAGTAAAAGATCTAGTGCATAAGTTCTTTATTTGTTTGAAGCATCATTTTGATGTTACGTCTATTTAATTGTTTTACCGTACAAGTTGATAGGTAAAAGGTTTAATATAATATATTGTAATTTTTGAAAATATACCCAGGGTTCTATTTAAAAAAATGTAAGTTCAGGCCATAATTTTGTTTTATGAGTGTATTCGCTATGGCTTTGGACACCACAAAAAACTTGGCAAGTAGACCTATGACTTGTTTTTCTGTTTAACATGATAAGTTTAAAAATAAAAGAGTAACAAGCTTTCAAAATGTGGATAAATTAGTAACAACATAATATCAAAACCGTGTACAGAGTATCTTGGAAATTACAAAAAATACAAAGCTGGTTAAATTAGGGCAAAGTTGCGCAATTTGATGTTCATAAAAATGTAGTATGAGAAGTTTCGAAATTCCGAATACTTTGGAAGATATTTGGAAGACACCATTCGCGATTACGTTTTAATTTTTTTTACGCTATTTAAATAGATATAACAAAATAAATTTCTCATTGTCATTGTTACTTTTCTGCTTTAAAAGACTGTGTTGTCAGATTACCATTCCGACGTTTCGTCTTTGAGCCACCATTATCAAATTCATTTTTTTTTAAACTGCCATATAACTTTTTTATTGCTATTCGCTTCTTTTTGATGCCCTTAAAGCTATTACAAATCACAAACTTACCAATGCCCAAGCGCCATATCCCAAATTACAAAGTAAATACTGTTATCAAATGGAAAAAAAATTAAACACTTAAGGTTATTTTTTCAGAATACCTTTTTACTTTCCTCGTCTGGCTGTCTGTCTGTTCGCGGCATAGCCAAAAAGCTACTTACCTTATGACCTGCTAATATTTTGGTAACAATCCAATATGGCGAAACAAAATGGGGGCCTAGTGAAATGTTAAAAAAAATATTAAAACTGCTTATTCAGTTTATCTCAGATTTTGCACAATCATCAAGTATTATATTGAAATTAACTGGTAACATTTTGTTATGAATCCGAAATGGCGGCTTAATAAAGTATTAAAAGTAAGTAAGTAAAAATCCAGCCTGAAAAAACTGCTTAATGGATTGATTTTGAATTATGTGCCATAACTAATTATGGTATCGGGATCAACTCGTAACATTGTAGTACTAATTCAAGATGGCCTAACAAAATGGCGGTCAAATAAAATTCTTGTCATCATCATCATCATCAAACAGCCTGTATCGTCCACTGCTGAACATAGGCCTCTCTCATTAGCTTCCATCCATCTCAAGCGCTCTGAAGCCAGTTTGTTGTTATGCGCTTTATGTCGTCTGTCCAACGGGTTGGGGGACGCCCTCTGTTTCTGAAGGTGTCCTGTCTAGGACGCCATTCCATGATTTTCTTGGTCCATTTTTCGTTAGACATTCTGGCTACGTGTCCAGCCCAATTCCATTTAAGATGAGTTATTCGCCTAACTGCGTCTATCACTCTTGTTCTTCGGCGTATTTGCTCATTTGGTACTCTGTCTCTCAACGTGATTCCCAGAAGGGCGTGTTCCATGGCTCGTTGAGCCACTCGAACCTTATTTATTGACCTTTCGTTAGTGTCAGGGTCTCTCCGCCATACGTCATTACCGGTAGGACGCATTTGTCAAACACCCTACGCTTCAAGCATACAGGGATATCAGTCTTGAAGACACGTTTTAGTTTTCCAAAAGCAGCCACGCCAATCCAATTTTTCTTTCAATCTCGCAGGTGTGATTATCTCTGCCGATTCTTATTTCATGCCCCAGGTATTTGGAAGTGTTGATTTTGAGGCCAACCCTGTGTGAAGCCGTTATGAGTTCCCTGAGCTATATTTCTGCCTTATACACACTGTCCGAGATCCACACGATATCGTCGGCGAAACGTAGGTGGGTGAGGTATTTCCCGTTAATATTAATGCCTGTGCCATCCAGTTCGATGTTCTTGAACATTTCTTCATGCAGTCTGACACTCGCTGTTACATTCTCGTAAATGTGTTGTATTACGGCGGAATATCTGTAGTCTATTCGACAGTCGGCAAGTGCTTTGAGCATTTCGGTCTGCTTTATGGAGTCGGATGCTTTCTCGTAATCGACGAAAACAAGCAGGAGTGGTCTATTGTATTTCACAGATTTCTCAATTAATGTTTTAATAACCCTCAAGTGATCGTTAGTGCCGTACCCGGATCGAAAACCAGCCTGCTCCACGGTTCAAACTGTTCGTGAACAGTTTGTAGAGATGGGGAAGTAAGCTAATGGATCTATAGTTCTTTAGGCCTGAGATGTTTCACTTTTTGTGCATGATAACGATAACTGCTTTATTCCATGCCTCGGGTGTTGTAGATTCTACAAGACATTTGTTAAATAGCCTCGTTATGGCTTCCAGAAGACATTCCCCGCCCTCCTTCACTGCTTCAATAACCAGATCATCTCCTGGCGCTTTGTTGTTTTTCGTTTCTGCCATGGACTTAACAATTTCTTCTCTGGTGATCTCTGGCATTTCTTCTGATCCTTGAATTATGATTCGAAGAGTATCTTTATTACGTTTTGGTTGATCGTCGCTATGATATAGTTTTGAGTAGAAGTCTTCTACGCTCTTTAGAATCTCCTGTCTGTCCCTGACTACTTGCCCACTTGAGTTTTCAAGTTTAGTTATCTCGGTCCTACCTATTGCGAGCTTATTCTTCAATACTTTCATGCTTTTATTCTCTTCTATGACTTTTGTTACCCATTTTGTATTGAATTCTCTAGTACCCTTCCGAACGGCTTTCGAAATTTCCTTGTCCAGCTGTCTACGTTCAACTTGGTCGTCTGTGTTGTGCTGTAGGATGTCTCGCCTACGATTCATCATATTTCGAGTTTCTGTGGAAAGTCTCTCATCTCTGCCATTTCGTTTAGAACAGTGTTTTCTCTGGGCCTGCTTGCAATCGTAAATAAATCACCCTTAGGTTTTATATATTTTCAGGTTTTAGTGTCCATAGATGTCAATAAATATGTTTTATGAATTCCGTCTGTCAGTGTGTCTATCTATCTATTAGTTCGCGGCATATCTTAAAAACTAGATACTCATCAGATTGATTACAAATTTTAGTAAAAATCCTAGATAGCGGCCTAGTAAAACGTTAAAAAAATTGTTACTAAAAGTAATCCAATTTCCTCAAATCTTGTACAGGGTGTTCCAGCGAGGACTGAACAGGGACCTATTTTCGACCTTCCTTGTATTTTGGAAAAATTCAAAATAGCCAATCGATATTTGAACCAGAAACAAAAGAGTTACGCTATGCATCAGGTGTTTTTTAAATGGGATGTATCGTTTTTTATACGATTTTTGGAAAGAGTGATTTTTTTTATGTCCGTTCTGATTAAAAGATTTGATTTTGCGATAGCTGTTTATATTACATTTTAATGTTTTACAAACTAAAATTTTAGCTTCACCTGTTTAAAATATACGATAGGTTGGTATAGGTGATCAAGGTAAAATGACGTTTGAATGCTTTGTCAATAAAAATTGACATTATTTTAATTATTGTCGAAGTCTTCACCTAAAAAATATATATTTGACTCTGATCGAAATGAAATACTCTTTGGACGAGAGACTACAGATTGTTATGCTATTTTACAAGTGCCAAGAAAATGCAAGAGAAGCAAGAAGAAGATTTATTGCAAATTTTCATAGAAATATATCCATCAATACAATTCTAAGGATAAAAAACCTATTTGAGGAAAATAAAACTTTACATGATAAAAAAATAAATTCAATAAAAAATAATTATTAAATAATAAAATAAAACTACTAATAACATAAGTTTTCAATGTGACCGCCGTTTTTCTCGAAACAACATCGATAACCCCTTTGTAGCCTTTCTAAACTTGCTGTTACAATATGATTTTCCTGGTTAAGGCGTTTTTTTCATCGACAATTTTTCCCATGATCTCTTGAATATTTTCGTTTCGTTGTCTGTATACGACGTTCTTCAAATGGTCCCAAAGAAATGTACCAAAACTGAGAGGTCGGTGTTATTGGGCGGCCAAGCATATGTTCCATTTCGCCCTATCCATTCGTTATGGCGCCGATTTAAAAATTGAACCACATCATGCACGGCATGAGGAGGCGCCCCATCATGTTGCCAAATTAAATTCTGATATTCTGCCAATGGTAAGTCTTCCAAAAAATTTTCAATTTCGTTTTCGAAAAACTCTTAATATCTGTGCCCGTTTAAAGTCCCGTTAAAAAATATTGGTCCCAAAATTTTATTGTTTTTTATCCCACACCAAACATGAATAGAATTCCTCCCTTGAAATTTAATAGTCTGGAACTTTTTTGGATTTTCAACGTCCCAGTGGTGTATTATGTCTGTTGAATACTCCCGATGTTGTGAAAGTAGCTTCGTCGGTCCACACAATATTTTTGAATAAATCAGGGTCTTCGTTTTCTTGCCGAATTACCATTTGAGAAACAAATTGGAAGCGAGGTTCTTTTTGTGCCGGTGTTAGGTGCTGAAGTGGAAGGATACGAAAAGGCCTAAATTTATGAATTTTCAGAGTCCTGTGAACAGTCCCTCGGGTAACTCTTCTGCGCCTTACACCGCCACCGTACTGAACTTCCCGAACTGCATCCGAAATAGATTTGGTTGGATTAACTTGAAAATAATTTATAATGGCCTGGTCTCGATTTCTTCTTCTTTGTATATTTCTTTTTCTATCATGTAAAGTTTTATTTTCCTCAAATAGGTTTTTTATCCTTAGAATTGTATGGATGGATATATTTCTATGAAAATTTGCAATAAATCTTATTCTTGCTTCTCTTGCATTTTCTTGGCACTTGTAAAATAGCATAACAATCTGTAGTCTCTCGTCCAAAGAGTATTTCATTTCGATCAGAGTCAAATATATATTTTTTAGGTGAAGACTTCGACAATAATTAAAATAATGTCAATTTTTATTGACAAAGCATTCAAACATCATTTTACCTTGATCACCTATACCAACCTATCGTATATTTTAAACAGGTGAAGCTAAAATTTTGGTTTGTAAAACATTAAAATCTAATATAAACAGCTATCGCAAAATCAAATCTTTTAACCAGAACGGACATAAAAAAAATCACTCTTTCCAAAAATCGTATAAAAAACGATACATTCCATTTAAAAAACACCTGATGCATAGCGTAACTCTTTTGTTTCTGGTTCAAATATTTTTTCGATGACATTTTTGGATTCTACAAGAAAAAATACATCGATTGGCTATTTTGAATTTTTCCAAAATACAAGGAAGGTCGAAAATAGGTCCCTGTTCAGTCCTCGCTGGAACACCCTGTACAAAAAATAGCGGCCTAATAAAATATTTAAAAAAATTGCCCTGAAAGAAACAACTTATTAGATTAATTTCAAATTTTGTGCAAGTATTAAGTGTGATATAGAAATAAACTGGTAAAGTTGTAGTACGAATTCAAGATGGCGGAACAAAATGGCGTCCAATGAAAATCTTTGAAACGATGGTATATATATGTGTTACTAAATGACTATGTATTGAGCTAAATTAGGTCGTTTTTTCCTATTCCTAATAAAAGGAAAATTAATAACGAGGGACTCCGGGTAAAGGAAGTTTACCGATTTTTTTCATTAAGATGTTGACTTTCAAAAACCGGTAAAATTCTAAAATAGTAATAAAAGCGTTACTTTCTTATAATTTTCGATGCAGAAAATCCATTTCTGCTCTGTATTATCGAAAAATTCTCGAGAATTTAGAGGAAATAGTGACGAAAATACTATCTTCATTGTTTTTTCAATACTTTAAAATACATAAAAATTGATGTTTTTTATTCTCTACACCAGTTCTACTCAAACTTTTTTATTACAAGGCTTATTTCATTTCATTGGTATTTATCTAGAGTCATAAAATTAATGGTATATACAAAAATAGTGTGGTGAGGACTAGGAAAACCTATAAACTCCTGTTTCCAACACAGTTTAGGAATCCTAGGACTTGTGCGCTTTGGATTAAAATCCTTACTAGTTTGGAAAAGGAGATTAATCAACTTGATTCGCATTTAACTAGTATTTCGACTTTACATAATATTTGAGGCGTTCAGAACTAAATTGAAGCAAGTTCAAAATTAAAAAAAAAAACGAGCTTGATGCTATTTCTTCTTATGTATGTACTTTTTTGGAACCATAGTCAAGAAGGTCCTTAATATTGCGGGTATCTTAATAGATTGCAGTGGTTCACTTTAGCTTTGGATTATTTGTAATGGCCCAAGTGAGCTTCAATTGAATTATCTTAAAAAATAATTTGTCCATTTTTAGCTCTGAACAACTCATATTCTTCCTTTTCACTGACAAGAAGACATTTTTTTCTCGCGTGAAAGTATTATTATCATTAAAACATTAGAAAATATTAAACAAATATTCTAGTTTAGCCAGAGGTGATTGAGAGCTTAATTAGTTCTGTTCTGCTTTTTTCCTACAGAAATGAGTTGAGTCGACTTTTTAAATTAGATGGCTATATCAACACGGAGTAGCCACTATTTCTATTCACTTTCCTCTTTTAGGAAATAATTCTGAATGCAGTCTCGAGTTTCGGCAGTGCACATGGAAAATTAAGATGCAACAGAAATTGCTCAACCAATAAGTTTACTTTTTTTTCGAAATTTTGGTCATTAATTATTTGGGCTTATAGTGTCATTGTATTATAGAACCTGCCGTCTACCTAATGTTAATAACCAAACGTCGAGAATAGAGTACGCCAGCAAATCAAGTACCCATAAATAAGAAATATTTAGTTACTGAAATATGTTTACAAATGTTTGTAGAGTAGCAAAAAAAAATTAAATTCCATTGTTCCTCTAATATTTTATATTCCGGCCATAGATAATATTTCACAAAAAATTGTTATGAAAATCTGGGACTCATTTTTATACCACATAATCTAGTTTTAATAAACATCATTCTCAGTAGGTAATTATCTTGACAAAGGGGAATAAAAACTTAATTAGTTACTTGTCAGTAACAACGTGATTGTTTAGTAAAAAATAACTAATATATTTTTATTCGCCATTTTATCTAGAAGAAAAATAAAAATTTTTATTAAAATAATAATTTAGTAGAGAAAAAAATATAATAAGTTAACAGGCACAGGCAATAGAAGAAATGCAACAAAACCGATGGGCTATAGTCCATGAATTTTTTTTCACTAAAAAACTAACTTTCTAAAATAGCATTGAAAGCATTACTTTCTTTTATTTTCGGATGTGGAGAATCCTTTTCTGTTGCCTGTTTTATCGAAAAACTCGTAGTTTCCTCGAAAATTCAGATTTTAGGAAATAGTGGCGAAAAACAGTATCTCAGTATTTTTCCTCTAATATTTTTAGCTCGCTTGTGGATAAAAAAGAAAATGTTTTTTTCTTCATTTACATGTTCTGATTATACATGGCGAGAATGGTGGACATTTGGAAGATTATCAAAAGTTATTTTTAAATTAATAAAGTTGTTTCGATTAACACGGCAACCTGGTACCACCATGAGACCTGGGAATTGCGTGATCCCCATCAGGGATGCCATGTTCTGATGACGGACATGTTTGATAATAGAAACTATGAAAATTATTATTTTTAAAATTTGGAAAATCGGAATTTAATGTTTGTTTATAAGAATTATGGCTCGTAGTAAGCGGAATGCCTTCACAGACTCAAGAATTGGGGCGACTAGCTCCTCCCATAGTCTTTGGGTTACCTGTAAACTCAGAGAAAGGAGTATTAATATTTTTTGTTTAGTCATTTAAGTTAATTGAGTTAGTTTTTCTTATAAGTACATTATCATGCAATTGTTGCATGTCGGTTTTTTTCAGAGGTTTGAGAGATTTTATCATTTTGCCCTGTAGCTTTATCTCTATTAATTGTATAAGGTTTTTGTTCAGTTCCAAGGAAATGTCATTAAATATTTGACGCTGAGAACAGCGACTTCTGCTAGCCAGCAGTTTAGGCAATTTGTAAGCGGTATTATTATTATTATTATTATTATTAGTAAATAGACAAATTTGTAGTAAAATCTGAAACCAATTTTTTTCTCAGAATCGATGGGCCATGCATTTTGGGAGAGTAACAAAAAAATTAACTTCCCATGTTTCCTCGAATATTTTGTACCCCGCCCGTAGATAGATAAAAACATTTCATAAAAAATATTGCGTGAAAATCTGGGAGCTTTTTTTTTCTGTTTTTATTAACATCATTATGAGTAGTTAATTGTCTTGACAGAATGGCGAATACAAATTAAATTATTTAGTTTTCTAAAGTAAAAGCAGGAATTTGTTAGTAGAGTTAACTAATAAATTTCTCTACACCATTCTGTCAAGAAGAAAATAAATTTATATAAATAGTAATAAATTAGTAGGGAAAAAATACAATAAATTAAAAGGCACAACAATAGAAGAGAACCATTCTAACTAAACAGATCTTAATCTCCTAGATTGTTTGACTTTACTAGTGTATTTGAAAACCTAGTTAGTTGTTCAATCGGGGGTTTTTTATCTGGATTTCGTCGAACAAAATAAACAGCAGTGAGTCTGGTAAGTATTGACTTTATTGAAAAATTATCATTTTTAGTTTAAACTATGTTTTTAATATTCTCATTTTATTATTATAAATATGTTAGTTTTAGGCGCGAAATTTAAAAATTAGTGGAAAAATTACGAGTAAAATTTTTACCTCCTCGCATTTCTGCGACCCTGATACAAATAGAATTCACTTTCAGATTTTGCCACTTTAAAATTAAAACAATTTCAATAGAAACCTATTAAATTTTTATTCTTCATTTTGTCAAGAAAAATAAAAATTCTGGACAAAATGGTGAATGCTAATATAATTACAAATTTGAAAAAATTCATATGTTAAAATAACGTATTTTATTCGACAACAGAAAAACAAGGAGGTATATACTCCTGGAACTTTTTGGCGGGAGGTTTGAAAAATGGCGGGAAGTTTGAAAAAAGGCGGGAAATAAGTATTAGGAGTAAAATTTTTACCTCCTCGCATTTCTGCGCCCTTGATATAATTTGTATTTTTCATTTTCAGATTTTGCCACTAGTTAAAATAACCATATATTATTAGGAAAGCAGAAATGCAAAGAGGTAAATTCTCCTGGTACTTTTTGGCGGGAAGTTTGAAAAATGGCGGGAAATTTAAAAAATGGCGCGAAATTGAAAAAAAGGCGGGAAATAAGTATTAGGAGTAAAATCCTCGCATTTCTGCGACCCTGATACAAATTGTATTTTTCACTTTCAGATTTTGCCACTTTACAATTTAAAACTTAAAATTCGTAAGTTAAAAAACCACATTTTATTCGGAGAGCAGAAATGCAAGGAGGTAAATACTCCTGGTACTTTTTGGCGGGAAATTTGAAAAATGGCGGGAAATTTAAAAAATGGCGCGAAATCAAAAAAAGGCGGGAAACAAGTATTAGGAGTAAAATATTTACCTCCTCGCATTTCTGCGACCCTGATACAAATTGTATTTTTCACTTACAGATTTTGCCACTTTACAATTTAAAACTAAAAATTCGTAAGTTAAAATAACCACATTTTATTCGGAGAGCAGAAATGCAAGGAGGTAAATACTCCTGGTACTTTTTGGCGGGAAATTCGAAAAATGGCGGGAAATTTGAAAAATGGCGGGAAATTTAAAAAAGGGGGGAAACAAGTATTAGGAGTAAAATATTTACCTCCTCGCATGTCTGCGATCCTGATACAAATTGTATTTTTCACTTTCAGATTTTGCCACTTTACAATTTAAAACTTAAAATTCGTAAGTTAAAATAACCACATTTTATTCGGAGAGCAGAAATGCAAGGAGGTAAATACTCCTGGTACTTTTTGGCGGGAAATTTAAAAAAAGGCGCGAAATCAAAAAAAGACGGGAAACAAGTATTAGGAGTAAAATATTTACCTCCTCGCATGTCTGCAATCCTGATACAAATTGTATTTTCTCAGTTTCAGATTTTGCCACTTTACAATTAAAACTAAAAATTCGTAAGTTAAAATAACCACATTTTATTCGGAGAGCAGAAATGCAAGGAGGTAAATCCTCCTGATACTTTTTGGCGGGAAATTTGTAAAATGGCGGGAAATTTGAAAAATGGCGGGAAATTTAAAAAATGGGGCGAAATTTAAAAAAAGGCGTGAAATATAAAAATGGCGCTAAAGTATTAAGAGTGAAATATTTACTTCCTTGCACTTCTGCAAATACTATTTTAAAGGTTCACATTTTGGAACCTAAAATTATGTACTTACCTACACATCATCTTTTCGAAGAAATCCAGATAAAAAGCTCCAGATTGATCAACCAACTAGGCTTTTAAATACACTAGTAAGGCTGATCAATCTAGGAGATCAGAACCTGGTTTTGGTACATGTTCGCTTTCGCCTATCATTCGATTCACAAGTAGACTTTGGGACGCTGATCACAAATCCGAAGTCATTTTTTTTTCGGCCTCGTATCGTTTCCAAGTTATCCATCATCAATGTTCACAATCTTGTACTCTAGTTTTACGCCTTCTTTTGAACTCCACGTGATAATTTTTACAGTAAATCGATTAAATACACAACAAAAATATCGAAATACCACATAATTTTCATTTTATAACATTATTTCACTCAAAAAATCATTTCAATAAAATCGTATCTGTCAATTACTAAAATCGCTATTTTTTAATAAGGATTTTTTTGTGTTTGATGTTGGTAACAATTGCCATTTAGGTGTCATAGGCGGTACTTATTAAATTTTAAGCTTAAAAGTACCTGGACCCCCGAAAGATATCGTCAGTCTGTCGTTCTGTCATTCTCTCATTCCGTCTTTACGCTGCATATCTCAAGAACTACTTATCCGATTGACTTTAAATTTTGGCTAAAAATCAAGGGTTATAAAGAGATGAAATGGTTACATTTTGGTAAAAATCCAATAAGGCGGAACAAAATGGCGGCGTCACAAAATGTAAAAAAATCATTATTAAGAAACTACTTATCCAATGAACTTTAAAATTTGCGTAGAAATAAAGTGTGATATAGTGATAAACTGTCAAAATTTTTGTGTAAATCCATTATGGCGGTCCAAAATGGTGGCTTAGAGAAATGTTAAGAAATTCAGTACGAAAAACTACTTATCCAATTGACATGAAATTTTGCACAAAAATCAAGTGTTAAACAAAGATGGACTGGAGGATTTTTAATGCAAATCCTATGTAGTGAAACAAAATGGTGGACTAACAAAATGTTTAAATATTCAGTAGTAGTAGTATATAAAGCCTCCACCGCATAGTGACCTTAAGTAACAACGCTTACTCTCCACTCAAACTCACAAGTGACAACGTCATCCTAAACTCACTTTCAGACTCCGACAAACAAGAACAGTGGGCTCAAATGGCACTGCATAGCCAACATCACAATGACTTGAGTCAACCACACATAGATAAGGAAGCATCCAACAAGTGGCTGAAGAATGGACAACTATTCTCAGAGACAGAAGGATTTGTGATGGCAATACACGACTAATTTATTGACACACGCAATTACACAAAATTTATCATCAAAGACCGGTCCGTTGAATCCGATAAGTGTCGAAAATGTATGGAGAAATCAATGAGTATACAGCATGTAACATCTGGCTGTACTTACCTAGCAAACACCAACTATCTTCAGAGACATAACCAGGTGTGTAACATCATACACCAAAAGCTTGCAAATAAATATGGGTTCCTGAACACATTTGTGCCCTATTATAAATACCAACCAAGTTCAGTGTTTGAAAATAATGCCTTCAAACTGTACTAGGACCTGGCAATTATCACCGACAGAAGGGTGATGAGTAATCGGCCTGATGTGGTACTGTTAAATAAGGAAACAAAGACAGCTTATTTGGTAGATGTCGCTGTACCTAACAATAACAACGTGTTGGATAAATATCAAGAGAAAAGGGTCAAATATGCGGAGCTAGCCATCGAGATACGGCGACTGAATAAGGTTCATGTGATAACCGATCATCGTATCATCTACTGGACTAGTTCCAAAAACACTAGAACAGAATTTGAAAATCATAGAATTGCATACTTACACCTTCATCGACATCCAGAAGGCAGTCCTGCTCAGTACTTGCCACATAGTGGGAAAATTCTTACAGGACAACACATAGAACTAATAGAGACCAGCCCACTCCTTTCGGGATGGGCTTAGAACCCAACAATTGTGAGAAATTGATTGTCAATTTCGATAAATAATAATAATACTAATAATATTAAATAAATGATATCACAATAACACAGATCTATTTTTTTACACATTATATAAACACTACTAACATACCTAAAAAAGATTTTATATTAGTATTTGTAGTTAAACATTTCAACATCCATGTATTCAGGTAGCCAATATCTATAGGGTTTTACTTCTAAGGGTACCAAGTACATTTTATGGCAGCTAAGAAATCAAGGAATAATTCTGAAACAGAATTTAATAGCAATATTCCTCATTATGAAATCGTTCAGTATATTACCTAACGATAAAAGAACTGTGACCATCCTGTATCTATAGGAGGCCTCGTTAAACATGTCACTGGCCGAGTAACGGTTGTCATAGCAACGTGCAATAGACCAGGCTGTGGCCCAGGTATAAGGGTCTGCGCACGCTTTGGAAAAGGGTGTGATTGTTCGCGTCTATGACTTTCGTTAGTCCTTCAATGTAGATCCAAATACAAGAGTGTTGAGCCCAACTTAATTCAGCCTGCCTTTCTTGTTTGATGGAAAACAGCTGTATGTATTCAGAATATTTCACCTCACAGATAAAATGCCCTCACTTGCACACTTTCGGTTTATTTATAGATCTCACAGTAGCCGTTCTTTTAGTTCTCTATAGTGTTTTTAGATTATTTTTAGATGTGTATTTTATAGTATATCATTTATTGTAGTTTTAGTGCTGATGAAAATAATTGGGGTTGGGAAAAAATAGGTTTATAATATTGCTAAATTTAATCTGCAACAGTAAAAAGCAAAAAATCGTTAATTTGCGTTGGTGTTCGCAGCCTAGTGTCTGTGCTGTTAAGCGCCAGTTACATGATTTCCTTTAATATTAATTATAATTGTAACAATCGATGTTTGACAATGTTTTTAAAGTCTTCTCAAGAAAGTAGTTACCTATCGTGACAACGAGCTTGGGGGTTTCCTTTGATTAAAAGAGGGCCCAAATCTGTTAATTCGGGTATTTTATCTAATTAATCAAGAACAAACGCAAATGTGAAAAAACATCACTTGAAACATAGAGGTGCTCTCTCATCAACAATGAATAGCTCGGAACAGAGCAAAATCAAATTGGTGCGATAATTCGTTCTTGGTTAAAGAAAATTTCATAATTAAATGAATATACTTACATTTCCCCACCTCATTATGATGTAATGATCAAATATATTCTAATTGTTTTGTAAAATAAACAGATTTTCATCTTTTAAGTCGTTTAAAATCGAATATTATTATTTAATGTAAAAAATTACTACAAAACACAAGGTAAAATACATATTAGGTGTTCCAATATTCTTAGACAGTTGAAATTCTGTTTCTGCATAATAAAAATGCAAATAATTAATACTAAATAATGCATATGAACATGTATATCTTCTTATGGCAGTTTTAAATAAATAAAATTAAGATAATACTTTTAGGTACCAAATAATGTATGGAAATGTTTACTTTTTTTTAAAATAGACGTAGAGCATTTAAGCTAAAAATTGCGAGGTTTCTTCAGACTGTCGAAAATTAAAAAAAAAACATAATAACGTAAAATATAACAATTTGACAAAAATATGAAATTAATTGGTCATCTACGGGTTACTTTACAATCGGCGAATTAAACAGTTTCGGAAAACCAATACATTTATTCAGAATATTTCACCTAGCAAGTAAAAATGCTCCCATTTTCATTTAATTGCTTTATTTGCTGGTTCCCAGGCCCTTTGTTCCGGTTTTTTTATTTGATTTAATATTAAATCTACAATAGACATATTTTAACAATCAATGTTTACCTTTACCTACCAATTTACCCGGAAATTTCCTCGTAATGAATATTTCCTTTTATTAGGAATAGTGAAGTGACCCAATTAAGTTTAGTACACAGTCATTTAGTAACATATATGTACTGTTTTTTCAAATATTTTCATTGGACGCCATTTTGTTCCAATATATTGGATTCCTACCAATATTTTACCAGTTTCTACCTATGGCATGCTTAATTATTGGGCATTATTTTTAAATAAACTCAATAAGTAGTTTTTACATTGATACACACCACATTTAATTTTTTTGCAAAATTGAATAACATTTTTTTACGTTGATTTTTTCTATAGCACACAATTTGACATCGGTCCATTAAGTGGTTTTTAAAGCTAAATTTTTAAAATTTTTATTAAACCGCCATTTTATTTCGCCATCTTGAATTCCTACCAGAATTTTACCAGTTGATTCGTACGTGATACTTGTTTTTTTTTGTGCAAGATTTGAGATAAATTCCATAAGTAGTTTTTTAGTAATATGTTTGTTAATATTTCACTAGGCCGCCATTTTGTCTTGCTATATTGGATTTTTACCAAAATGTTACAACGTCATCCCTATATGACCCTTAATTTTTGACCAAAATTTAAAGTCAATCGGGTAAGTAGTTTTTTAGCTATGCCGCAAAGGACATGGCACCATTTAAGTGTAATTTAGCCCCCTGCCGATTTTCCTAAAATTTGAATATTGATGTAGCCGATACCAAAAGAAGACTTTTTTAACATTGCGCCAAAGTTCTAACTCTACCAGGTGTAACCTAAACTAAACTAATTAACCTAAACTATTCGTTTAGATTAGCGGTCTCCAAATTACGGCCCGCGGGCCAAACACGGCCCGGCGTAAACACTGTAAATCCGGCCCGCGCACAGTGGGACTTAAAGATTAAAAACGTGAACAAAACAGTGAATTAAAACTTTCAGATATAAACAAAAAAAACACCTTGGGAGTTTTTTTATGTTAATACCCAGCCACTATCTGAATCTATTTCATTTTCGTGTTTATCTTTTTGAATTAGTTCCAGGAGGCGATGATATTTGACATTGTCGATAGCTTTTGAGTACATACATTGAATGCATAATTTTTTTAGCGAATTATTGTATGTATTAATTGTGTAATTCGTACATAAGTTATGTACTTTACGAATATATAATGGTTCCGATTTCCAAGTACATGATATTTAAAAAAATGTTTTTGAATGATTCTTGCAAATACACATTTCTCTTTAAAATCTTAATGATATTTTATTACTTCTACTTCCGTTTCAATTATATTAAATATAGTTTACTTAGTACTTAAGTAAAAAATCATCCAAAAATTAGCTGCAAGTTCTTGTATTTTTTATGATTTAATTAATTGTTTGTCATCTATGTATCATCACATGCATCCAAAAAAAATTGTACAAAAATTACATCTAATGCTCTTAGACAGTAAGTCTACAACTACACTCTACTACATTTAAAATCGTATTAAAACATAATTACAAAATAAATACTGTCATACAGACTGAGAGCTAAATAATTCTCTTCCAGTTTTTTTTTGCTATAAAGTTTAATAATAATTTATCTGAAAACCAATTAAGAGTTTAACTGTGTTAGTGTGTAGATGTCTATTCAAAATAATAGAACCACAATTATTTTTACATCTTGTTTTTCACTTAAGGTGTAATTTTTTCCTAATCGTATATGGGGAAATAATCCAGTTCTTTGCCCGCCCGACTTTGTTGAATAGTCAGTGTGGCCCTTGGATCAAAACGTTTGGAGACGCCTGGTTTAGATTATGTATTCGTTTTTTTGAGACATCCCGTACGCCGTACAGTAATTTTTTTAATATACATCATCTCAGTACATACCCAAACTTTCACTCAAGCATTTTTGTGTAATTTTTATTATTTTCCAGATATTCTTCATATCCTTATATAGTTGCCGGATCCTCTAAAAAAATTTCACCCTGCAGTATATAATAACTTTGAATTCTATTTACTTGCTTGTAATTTTTTATTTAATTTCTTTGAAACGGTTTTTACTACTTATGTAAAAATAAACAAAAATTATAGGAAAACTTCCAAAAAGTATTACTTAATTACCAATTTTCAGTAACACCCGGTATAATGGGAAACTTTATATTCTAAAAATAATGTATTCACTTTAATTGTACAATATTCCTATAAAAAAAAACAAATTTTTTTGCGATGGCAAACATTTGTTTCTATTTTATGTACTCGTAGTTAAAGGTAAAAATGGCAAAATCGGTAGTATTAACCTCATTTTTCTGGTATAACCGCTAGACCTAGAATTTTGGCGCAATGATAAAAAGTCTTCTTTTGGCCACAACATTAAAATTTCAGAAAATTCAGCAGAGGTCCAAATTACACTTAAATGGTGCCATGTCTTTTCTTTTTCCCGAAACTTCCCTCGTTATCAATCTTTCCCTTTATTAGAAACAGTATACTATCTTTTCAAACATTTTTATTGAGCGCCATTTTGTTACATCATATTGGATTCCTATTAATATTTTACCAGTTTCTACCTATGCCACACTTGATTCTTGAGCATAATTTAAAACAAATTCAATAAGAAATTTTTTCATTGACACACACTGCCATTTTGTTACGTCATGTGGAATTCGTACTAATAGGGACAACCCTACAGCATATTCAATTGAATAAGATTTTCTTCGCGTTCATTAAAAAAAAAATTTGGCCGCTATTTTGTTTCACAACTTTACCAGTTCGGGTAGGGACTCCCCCCCTCTTGCTGACCCAAAAGGTATCGGTAATATTTTGATGACCCATAATAAGATTGTTAGTTCTCACGCTACTTCACATTATTTTCATTTTTTGCAATTTTTTTTCTTTCTTTCCAGGACATCTGACCATTAATAGGGGCGATAGTTCACATGGTAGTATTGGTACTTAACATTATTTTCTATTGCAGCCTCCCTTTCTTTCCAAGACTTATAATCACTTTCAATGTGGTCAAATCCTGCTAACCCGTTAGAAATATTGCTGACACTTAATAGGGGTAATAGTTCTCATGCTACTTAACATAATTTTCATTTTTTGGAATTTTTTTACAATCCCCATTTCTTTCCAAGACTTATAATCATTTTCAATGTGGCCAAAACCGGCTAACCCGGTAAAAATTTTGCTGACCCTTTGAGGAATGAAAGTTCTGATGCTACTTATGTTAGTTTTTGTAATTTTAGTATAGCCCCCCTTTTTTTCAAGGACCTATAATTGTAGCCAAAAAAATAACGTTAAGTAGCATAAGAACTATCACCCCTGTTAAGGGTCAGCAAAATTTCTAACGGATCAGCAGGTTTTCACCACATTAACATTAAAAGTTATTATAAATCCTGGAAAGGAAGGGGGGCTGTAAAAATAATTGCAAAAATTAAAAAAAATGTTAAGTAGCATCAGATACAGCAGGTTTTGACCACATTGAAAGTGATTATAAGTACTGAAAAGAAACGGGGGTTGTAAAAAAACCGAAACTAGTGTTAATTAGCATGGGAACTATCACCCTTATTAAGCGTCAGCAAAATTTCTATCGGGTCAGCAGGTTTTGTTCACATTGAAAATAATTACTAGTCCTGGAAGGAGAGGGTGCCATATAAAAATTGCAAAACATTAATATAATGTTAAGTAGCATTAGAATTATCACCCCTATTAAGGTTTAGCAAAATTTCTAAGGGGTCAGCAAGATTTGACCACATTGAAAGTGATTATAACTACTGAAAAGAAACGGGGGCTGTAAAACCATTTCAAAAAATGAAAATAATGTTAAGTGGCATCACTATCAACTATCGCCCCTATTAAGAGTCAGCAAAATGTTTAACGGGTCAGCAAAATATTATCGATATCTTGGGGGTCAGCAAATTAGGACCTCCCACCAGTTTATCTCTATATCTTAATGCTTACATACATTCTGAAATTAAAGTAATGAGTAGTTTCTTCAGGTCAATTTTTTAATTATTTTATTATGCCGATATTTTGTTTTGCTATCTTATATTGAATACTATGTTACAAGTTTATTCCTATGAAACATAAAATATAATTTGAGGAAATTGGATTAGTTTTTTAGTAATAATTTTTTTAACGTTTCTCTAGTCCGCCATCTTGTTAAGGTATGTTCGATTCTTATATGACTTATTTTTTGACTAAAATTTTAAAATAAAAAATAATTTGTTTAAAATCTTCCAAACACTAAAGAATAAAATAATTGAAAAAAAAAACATTTACATGAGAAGTAAAAACATGTTTTTTCGCCGTCTTGGATTTGATTGTTTCACTACATTGGATTTTTACCAAAATGTTACCAGGTCATCCCCATATAACCCTTAATTTTTGACCAAAATTGGATTATTAGGTTTTTAGCTATGCCGCGAACATACAGACCGACAGAATTAAAAAAACATGTTTTTCGGCATCCTGGAACCCTAAAACGTAAGGATCTGAAAAAATTTCGAAGGGTGATTTTTTGACGATTTCAATAGTTCCCGAAGGAAGTAAAAATAGTCATCATCAAAAATATTGCTAAAAAGTGAAGTTAAGAAGTACTTTATTTGGTAGATATCTGAAACTAAAGAACCATATCCGTTATTTGGAGACTTTTATAGTTAATCAAGGAGAAAGTGAGATGTGTGGTTTTTGATCTGAAAAAATTATCATTTTAGTACAATGACCCACCGTGAAATTCGAAATTTAAGTAGGTAACCTTGATATAACAAGGATATATTATCTTGTCGGTTCATTTAATTGAAATCGATATAGTCAGTCAATATTAAAAAAATCGGTAAATTTTCGGAACGTCCCTCGTTTTGATTTTTTTTCCATTAGTTAGGAAAAGTGAAGTGTGACCCAATTTAATTCAGTACATAGTCACAGGATATATGTGTTACACACACTGTGTTTTCAAACATTTTTATTGGGCGCCATTTTGTACCATCATATTGGATCCCTATCAATATTTTACTAGTTTCTTTCTACCTATACCGCACTTGACTTTAGGGCATAATTTAAAATGCATTCAATAAGTAGCTTTTACATTGACACATATTGCCATTTTTTAAAATTTTTTGTTTATCTCATTTTCACGTTAAATTTTTCTGGAAAATTTAAAGATTTTTTACGTTGATTTTTTAAAAATTGTATTTAGCCATTTTAAATTCGTATCACAACTTTACTAGTTTATCTCTATATCACACTTAATTCTTGCACAAACATTAAAATTAATTTAAAAAGTGGTATTTTCAGGCTGATTTTTTAAATATTTTATTAGGCCACTATTTTGTTTTATCATAATTAAAGTTACCAGTTCATTCCTATGTAACACTTGATTTTTGTGCAAAATTTATGTTAGATTGGATAGTTAGTATTTTTAGTAATATTTTTATAATATTGTTCAACCATATTGGATTTTTACCGAAACATTACCAGGTCATTCCCATATGTCCCTTAATTTTTGACTTAAATTTGAAGTCAATCTGGTTAGTAGTTTTTAAGTTATCCATTAAGTAGTTTTTTCAGGCTGATTTTTTAAATATTTCACTAAGCTGCCATAATGTTCCGCCATCTTGGATTCGTACCAAAGTTTTACTAGTTGATTCCACATAATATTTTAATGTTTGTAGTTTTTTAATAATAATTTTTTTAATATTTCATTAGATCGCCATTTTGTTTCGCCATATTGGATTTTTACCACAATGTTACCAGGTCTCCATATGACCCTTAATTTTTGACCAAAGTTTGAAGTCAATCGGGTAAGTAGTTTTTTAGCTACGCCGTAAACAGACAGTCCGACAGACAGACAGAAAGACAGACAGACCGACAGAATTGAGAAAACATATTTTTCGTCATCTAGAGAGCCTGTAAGGAGAAGATCTGAAAAAATCTCGGAAGGCGATTCTTTCACGTTTTACGAGGGAAGTATTTAACAATAAAATTTCCGCCATTTTTTAATTTTTTTAATATGCTTGCTATGATACTACTACGGCAATATCCTGAATGCTGTTCCCTGAAAATTTCATCCAAATAGGTCAAGCCCAGTGGCGGCTCGTGGTGAATTACTGACATACTTAAAATCAAAATAAATATCTTATCTGTAAACTGAGCTTTAAATTCTCTTGAAGTTCAGGTCTACTCTTCCTTTAGAATTGGAAAAATGCTGAATGACACGTCCGTTAAAATTGCACGCACATTCCTTTTATAAACGATTTCCCGATACTTAACATTGCTAAAGCGGATAATCTATCTTGGCCCAACTCCTCAACATAAGCCCTCGAAAAATCCCTGGATTTTCAGACAAAGCCTTTTCATCATAGCCACGTAGAGCCAGCTCGAATGCCCTACGAAGTTTTACACAATCTATAATTTTGTTTAAAATATAACGATTTTTCGACCGTAGCATAGTTTACCGAAGATTTCATGTGATCTGCAGAAAACGCATGGTTTTTATTTTCACATATACAGGGTGATTCATGAGGAAATGTCAATACTTCAGGTACATATTCAGAACCAAAAAATTAACATAAAAGTCTATATAAATAAGTGACCGCAAGGCCTTAGTTCTCGAGATACAGGGTGTTAAAGTTTTTATTTAATTTTCATGACAAATTCGAATCTAATATTAGTATTGCTCTTACTTGTAGGGGGCGCCATCTACATGTCTTTCTACTTCTTCGAACAATCACAACTTTTTGTTACAGTCTTGTAATTATTCCCTTGCCATTTCTACGTCAAAAAGGTATACCTGTTAAAAGTGGATACGAGCAACCGTTTTCGAGATATTTGGATTTAAAACAATTTCGGCGCATGTAATTTTTTATCGCAAAATTTTAAAAGTTTGTTACTTTGTCCACATTTAAACGCATCTTGGCACAAAAGCTTTGAAATGAAAGACTAACACATTTTTTTGAGGTGTGTATTCAGTGCCTCAGACATAAACTAAACAAAAGGTATTTAATTTTTATTAAAATTGTTATTATTAAGTTGTTTTTAATAAAATCTAGGTTACGTTTTATAACTTTCAAAAATTCCACCATTTACTTCTAAGCACAGGTCAGCTCTAAGGTGTATAGCTCGGGTTGCTCTGTGGATACATTCGGGCGCATTGCTTAGTGTTTGTGCTGCGTTTGTTATCCGATCCAATAATACTTCTCTTGTATTTACTTTAGTGGAATATACCAGTGATTTGAACCATCCCCAAAGACAATAATCCAAAGGATTAAGGTCTGGCGATCTAGGTGGCCAATTAAACGGACCTCCCCGACCAATCCATCGGTTTGGAAAGTTTTGGTTTAAAAATCTCTTACAAGTAAACTGTAGTGTACAGGGGCTCCATCATGCTGCAAATACATGTTTTATCTTACATTAAGGGGAACATCTTCTAATAGATTTCGCAAGTGATTTTCAAGAAAGTTTAAATATTTTTCTCCTGTAAGACTACCGTCGATTATAATTGAGCCAATTAAATGACCATTTAACATTCCACACCACACATTAATGCTAAATTTATGTTGGAAATTGAGAGAGGATTTTCATAGGACCACCGGTGTTCATTGTGAAGATTATTTATACCATCACGCGTGAACTGTGCTTCATCAGTGAACAAAACATACCTATACAACCGTCGATCTTCATTAATCCAATTACAGAATTGCATTCTCAACTCAAAATCACCCTCCTGCAAATGTTGAACCCGTTGTAAATGAAATGGGTATAAACAATTAATGTGAAGATTTCTCCAAGCAGACGATTGCTTATGCTTGGATCATTTTCGACGGCATTGAGTATAGCCTCTTCTACTTCAACGTTGGGTCCCGATTCCCTTTCAGATACAATTTTCGCACTTGAAAACATCCCAGATTCTCCAGCAGTAGTGAAAACTTGTTGAAAAACTCTTCTATCTTGAAAACGACGCTGGTACTCCGCGACTGCTTGAATTGCGACCCCATTGCAGAAGCCATAGACGAATATCATAGGTATAATGACGTATTTAGATCTAAAGTTTCTTAAATGATTATTGTCAGATAATAAAAGTTATGAACAGAAATTGACAGTGACAAAATTTGATCTTATTATTAACTGACATTACTATTGCTAAGTAACAGGAAAAACGATGAGAACACCAACCAGCAGTTGTTCTGTCAGGCAAGGCACACTTCTATTTTTTTACAATACATGCATACTTTATGTGAATTTAATAAAAAAAATCACATGCGCCGAAACTGTTTTAAAACCAAATATCTCGAAAACGGTTGCTCGTATCCACTTTTATCAGATATACCTTTTTGACGTAGAAATGGCAAGGGAATAATTTGTCTTGCTCAAAAATGTAATACAAGACTGTACCAAAAAGTGGTGATTGTTCGAAGAAGTAGAAAGACATGTAGGTGGCGCCCCCTACAAGTAAGAGCAATACTAATATTAGATTCGAATTTGTCATACCAAAAAACCCCCGTATATCAATTTTCACTCCATTATTTACATTATCATAGATTTTATTTAAAAAATAGGAAAATTAAATAAAAATTTTAACACCCTGTATCTCGAGAACTAAGGCCTTGCGGACAGTTATTTATATAGACTTTTATGTTTATTCTTTGGTCCTGAATTTGTACCTGAAGTATTGACATTTCCTCATGAATCACCCTGTATAGGGTGTCCTATTTAAGATATAAAGTTACTAGGTTACTAGCAAAAAGAAAATAAAAAAGATATAGCAACGCATGAATGATAAAAAACATTCAAAATTAAGCCAAGCAAAATTACATTCTAATATCTTGCCAAAGTAAAAAGGTTATAAGGGTACCACAAGTAAGTGGCTCTTTACTTGTGGTACTCGGTATATGAAATTTTAAGACTTCCTGGCATATTAGGTTTGTTAAATCGACTAGATAACACCGAGTATAGAAAATAAATACAAAGAATGTTTACCTAATGACATGAGCTAATGCCATATTAGTGTCCTTCATATATTATTATTAATTTTTCTATTTCTCTGTTTTGTAAGCAACCCATTTTGAGGGACGTAAGTGCGTTAGTCGACAATATATAAAGATTGGCGCGCGAATCTGGAACTATGAAAAGAATTCAGTATCTATGGAAACGGTGCATTAGTCATTGGTGATTGGCTAAAACCCTACATATCCATAGAAACGGCCTGCTTTTGACAAACCTCCCCCTTTCGTTGGATCTTCAGATCTGTGCGGCGTACTATAAGTTGCTCTTAACGACGGGGTGTAAGTTAATTTATGTCCCTAGAGATATAACATACAGTTTTCATTATGTTTTAACTATCATAATTAACTTTCATTTTTTAATTTATCATCATAGCCAAGCTAATATTTTATGAAAATGTGTTTAACACCGGTTTTGCACCATAATGAGTTCGACGAGAAAAACAACAAACAAACGTAACAGTAAAATGAGTTAGCGGTTATTTTCTCAAAATTAAGTTCGTTAACACTCCTTATTTGTTTAATTTTTTGCACTACCGACATTGTATTTTATCTGCATTCTGTCGATTAAAAATACTAGATTTTGAGGTTGCACACTTTCATGGTCGCCCTGCGTATATAAAATTACATAATGGAATAGCAAAAGAGATACCTTTTAGCAAATGGGGATGTAGGTCTATTACACATCTCAATGCTTTAGTTCGAAAAGGGTATTTAAAAAAAATGTAAATTTAATTATAGAACTTGGTGCCTTTACCGCCCTTATACCTGTATTTTTTTAAATATTATTATTACAAAAAACGGTGAATGGATTTCAACGCGTTAAGTAATTGAAATATCCATCTTTGAACTTCTTTGTTGCAATGGCTAGCAGTTTACGAATTCTGTGTTATGTGTGTTAGTGGAAATATGTACGAGGTACAATTTAGCAATTTTTGTTATAAATGATAATAAAAGAAGTTTTCCATATGTTGACTAAAATTGAACAGTGCGCTTAAAGCTGACAGTCTAATAGAAAAAACACATTATGAACCTATGAATCTTTGCTATTGTACAGGAAGTTATTATAAACAAAGCAATTAGACTTCAGAGTCTAGTGGGTTCCTATTCGATCTGCAAAACGTAAACAACTCAATGCCAGTTGCTGGGCAAAGTCCATCGAATTATGCGTGTTCCCTAGCTTAGTAGTAAACAGTATTTATTATAAGAAACGAACTACAAATGCGCACTTCAACGCATAATTTTATTGTTCGTGATGATTCAGTACTTGAACACAAGACAACAAGGTCTTACAGTACAACTGTTAAATTTATTAACAATGGCCTTTTTTTAATTAGACATTTTCTTTTTCGTATATATATATATATATATATATATATATATATATATATATATATATATATATATATATATATATATATATATATATATATATATATATATATATATATATATATATATATATATATATATATATATATATATATATATATATATATATATATATATATATATATATATATATATATATATATATATATATATATATATATATATATATATATATATATATATATATATATATATATATATATATATATATATATATATATATACTGGGTGATTCACGACCCACTGTACATACTTATGTGGTGTATAGGGTATCCCTAGGGTATATCGAAATGGCTATTTAAATTGATTAATTGGGCTTTATTGCCAAGATACAGGGTGATTTTCGTATTTTGGTAAAAATTTGTTCACCCTGTATCTCCTAAACTGCTTAATAGATTTTTTAAAAATTTAGTACACAAACACTCTTGGTATATCATAACTTTTTGACGTTTAAAAAATAGCAAAGTTCCAGGGCCGTATCCAGCCAATTCACACAGGGGAGGGGGATTAATTTTGAGACAACCTGTACATCGGAATTCGGTATTTTTGAATTTTTTTCTTAAACTACATTCATTTGTGAACAAAAATATGCCACCATCTTGAATGGCACACTAAAGATTATGTACGAAATTTTAATCTTTAGATAGTACATACCCCTTTTTTTAGCGGTATCTGTATTAAAGCTTTTAACTAAGTATACAATTATTTCAATGATTGACTTTAAAAAAAAATTAAACTATCTCTACTAATAAAACACAGCCTTGTCGAATTAATTTTTATTTTCAGTAGCCCAAAAAAAAACTATAATCTACCCTAACACAATAACGTCTTAAAAGCTACAAAATGTTTTCAAAATGCATACCACCGGTGTCTCTACATTTTTGTGCACGCTTTTGTAGGTTTGCAATTGAGCGGTGAATCATTTGAGGGTTTTGTCTAACCTCGTCGCAATAAAAATGTATCCTATTTATTAATTGATCCCTAGTTTCCATTGGAACACTGTAAACTTTTTGTTTTAGATGCCCCCACAAAAAGTAGTAGGCTGGATTAAAGTCTGACGACCTAGCTGGCCAAGGATGTGGTCCTCCGCGTCCAATCCACCGATCAGCAAATTGTTGATTAAGATAATTTCGAATTTCAATTCCAAAATGTGCAGGTGCCCCATCGTATTGAAACCATATGCCTCTTAAATTTACATTTTCTAATAAGCCCGGTAAAATGTTTTGTAGAAAGTCCAAATACACAACAGCCGTTAGTCGTTGAGGGAAAATATGTGGTCCAATTAAATGATTATTTATTAAGCCGCACCAAACATTCACTGAAAACTTTGAGAATTGGCCAATCGCAACGAATGACGGTTTTCATCTGCCCATACATGAGAGTTTCTAGAATTAAAGACTCCGTCCCTTGTAAATTCGGCTTCATCAGTGAATAGTGCTCTAAAAATAGTTCTTCGATGATTTATTACCCACCTAGCAAATGCTAATCTAGGCAAGTAGTCGCCTTCTTCTAATCTTTGTATCTCTTGTACATGGAAAGGGTATAAGTTTTCATTTTTTATAGTTCTCCATACTCTTGTCGGCGGTATCGCTAATTGGGCGGAAATTCGCCTAGTGCTTGTGGTTGGATCTTCCCTCACAGGTTGAGAATATTCTCTTCTTGGACCACGTTATTAGCACCCACTCTTTCATCATGAAGATCGGTTGAGGGAAACTTACCCTTTTCACGCAATGTATTAAAGGTTGCGGCAAACGTTTGGTGATTTGGAATTCTCCGATCCGGAAATCGTCTTCTGTATTCTTCTGTAGCAGCCCTTCCGTTACCATTACAAAATCCGTACACAAATACGATGTCTGCGTACTCAGCATTTGTAAATAACGGCATTTTTACAATTATTGAAACGTACAAACTTTTTGCAAAGAGAAAATTCATATAAAAAATCTTTAATTAACAATGTCAAACACAAATGATTGAATTGTATGTACGTAATGTCATTTTTAAAATATCTGTCTAAATTCCAAGGCTTACTTTATTATTTTTAGGTATTAAAATTTATTGAATTTGTATTTTTTTGTAGGTTTTAAGGTTACGAAAAAAATAAAGGTAAATGAAAAAATTAAAAAAAAAACAAGCTCTTACACGTAATTTGTATACAATAACAAAAATAAAAAAAGATAAATTTTTACGGTAGCCGATAAATGATCACGATCTCGAGCATTAGATAAGAGATGAGGCGAAAAAGACTCAAACAGAAATTAACTGGTTTATTAGTAGAGATAGTTTAATTTTTTTAAAAGTCAAGCATTTAGACAAAAACCTCAAATGTAAATGATTCAACGCTCAATTGCAATTCACAAAAGCGTGCACAAAAATGTAGAGATACCGTTAGACAGGCGTTATTGTGTTAGGGTAGATTTTGGTATTTTTGGGCCACTAAAAATAAAAAATAATTCGACAAGGCTGTGTTTTATTAGTAGAGATAGTTTAATTCTTTTTTATAGTCAATCATTGAAATAATTTTATACTTAGTTAAAAGCTTTAATACAGATACCGTTAAAAAAAAGGGTATGTACTATCTAAAGATTTAAATTTCGTACATAACCTTTAGTGTGCCATTCAAGATGGTGGCATATTATTGTTCACAAATGAATGTAGTTTAAGAAAAAAATTCAAAAATACCGAATTCCGATGTACAGGGTGTCTCAAAACTAGCCCCCCTCCCCTGTGTGAATTGGCTGGATACGGCCCCGGAACTTTGATACTTTTCAAAGGTCAAAAAGTTATGATATACCAAGAGTGTTTGTGTACAAAATTTAAAAAAAATGGATTAAGCCGTTTAGGAGATACAGGGTGAACAAATTTTTACCAAAATACGAAAATCACCCTGTATCTTGGTAATAAAGCCGAATTAATCAATTTAAATATCCATTTAGATATACCCTAGGGATACCCTATACAACACATAAGTATGTACAGTCGGTCGTGAATCACCCAGTATATATATATATATATATATATATATATATATATATATATATATATATATATATATATATATATATATATATATATATATATATATATATATATATATATATATATATATATATATATATATATACATACAGGTTGTCCGGGAGAATGTGGAAAATCTCCCGGAAATAAAAAGAACACGTAAAAATAATACTACAAATTCATATAAATTTTTTTCGTATAGGCCTCCTCTTCGGAGATATGGGGTCCCAAAGGGCACCAATGTTTTTTAAAAATAATAATTGAACCACCAGGTATAATTGAATAATTTTTTAATATGATGTATACCAGGTAAGACTCTTCAAATTACTACCCAAGAAAATGTTGTGGTTTACACACAACTACAGGGGCGGACTAGCTTTGACACTCATGGCCCCATTTTTTTTACGCCCTGTATGATATAAAGTTTGGAAAAGGTTTTTTGGATACTACAAACATTTTACTAAAAATTAAGTACAACTCATCCGTGGCGCTAATCCTAACCGTTTTCAAGAAAAAATTTATTTAGATCAGGAGTATTTTGATAAAATATTTGTTCCTGTATCAAATGGGAATACCTTACGATAAAAAACTTTGATCCAAAAACTTCGTAAGTGGGTTCAACATGGAGTCCGTGAAGTCTCATACACTCGAGGGCACGGCGAATTGAGGATTGTTGTACCCGCCACAATAACCCAGCTTTGTTTTTTATCCCATCGCAATGAAACGTGATTCTGCGTAGAAGATCCTTCCTAGTTTCGACCTGAGTGGAATACACCAAGTTTTTGAGGTGTCCCCACAGGAAAAAGAGGCCAGGCAATAGGTCCACTTCTACCTATCCAAGGGTTTGGATGGACGTTATTTAAGTGTTCCCGAACAGTAACGCTGAAATGAGGCGGTGTCCCATCGTGCATGAAGTACCTGTTTCGATGGGTTTCAAGTGGTAAATCCTCTATTAAATCCTGTAAAACATTTTGGAGAAACTCCAAATAAAGTTATCCATTTATTCGTGCAAGCAATACAAATGGTCTTATCAAAAAATTGCCTATGATTCCTGCCCAGATATTAATTGGTTGGAACTGATGTTGACGATGCGAAACAATAGTAGCATGAGGATTTTCATCAGCCCATACATGTAAGTTGTGTGAATTTATGATAACATTTTTGGTAAAGCCTGCTTCATCCGTGAAAAAACAGTGCTAATAAAGTTTACATTATTTCGTTGCTGTTCCAATAACCAGTTTGCAAATTCCATTCTACGCGGAAAATCTTCAGGAATCAGTTCATCCACTTTTTGCAAATGATATAGATAGAGAAGCTGTTCTTAAAGAACCTCGTGTACTATTGTTTTCGAGGTATTAAACTGTGCTGATAATTTTCGAGTGCTCGTTGAAGGAATGTCATATACAGCATTTAAAATATTTTCATCTAATTGTGGCGAACGTACTGTTCTTCCCATACCAGTATCAATACTTTTTTCCAAGCTTTTCTAAAATAATAAAGAAAGTGAAATAATTCACTTACATAATTAACTGGAATCGCTCACCATTCTCCCTTAGACGTTGGCCAATTCGTTGAAATGTCTTCTGATCTGGAATAGTACGATTAATAAATCTTTCGTTATATAGCCTTCTGGCTTCCAAAGCATTACAAGACGCCAGACCATACATCAAATGCATATCTGCATAATCAATAAACGTGTATTTCATATTTCAAGTTAATTCACTGCTTATCAAAAAGCAATATAAATTAATTTACTACGAAATACAAAAGTTAATAAATCTCGAAATGTAGGGATTAGTGCAACAGTGATGTGAAATATGAACTTCTAAAATGCAGGTTATTTTTTTAGTAGTAACGTTAGCACCGATAACAAACAATTTACAAAGTTTTTAACTAAACAGTTAATTTTAATTTTGGATCAAAGTTTTTTATCCTAAGGTATTCCCATTTAATATGGGATGTAATAAACTGGTCAACATTCGAAGCGTCCACCCTAGGCTTTTACCCATGTTCAAAGTGGTCTATCTTAAAAAGTAACTTGCGGATCTTGATGAATTTGAGCTTTTTGGGAAGGTCGGTTAATTGGCTTTTGTTCGAGGCATTAGTTTGATGTGTAGCGTTAGATGATTAGGATATGCGAGGTACACAATAAAGTAATGTAAAATTAGCTAAAATGTTTGATGTTCTCTTTTTAACCAAAATAATGCGTTTTAATTCTTAATTCGATTTTGGCGGTCTAGGATGAAAATGCAAAAAAATAATTTCTCCGATTTTTGAAATTTCCCTTTTCAGAGATAAGAATTTTTTTGCTGAAAACGGAATTCTTTTAAACATGACCTTGTAACAAAAAACACTAAAATTACCTCAATTAAAAAACAAAAGAATAATAGTGGCACTATCCTATTTACGATTACAAATAAGTAGTTATTAAAAATACTGCAAAATAACAGTAAATTTGCTACTTCTAAAAATAAATACCTATCTTTACAACAATGAAAATTAAAGACGTTTTCACGTGTTCACTCTCAACTGAAAACATATCTTTTGAACTGAAAGTAAAGTAATGGTTCGATTTTCACAACACTAATGGCAAGATATTGTGAAGTATAATGCCACATTTTATCATCTTTGCAGTTTTTGATCCGGGGACGTAGTCAAGCATGATCCAAAAATCGGAAGCAGCTAAATTAATAAATCTTTGGTTTTGCATAGTCTTTGTAGAATTTAGGCTTGTCATACGACGTTACAAATTAACGGAGTTATAACGTTTTAAAAAGTGCTCATGACGTCATATAGTACATACATTATGACGTCACCCCACAGTCAGTATATCTATATACAGGGTGTTTCACAACTTATCCACGAAATTTTAACCACATATGCACTGTTACGCAAATCGAGATAATAAAATAATACAGTTTACCAGTTCACTTACCTATAAAAGCTGTTCAAAATTGTTTCCATTGGCTTCAATGCAAGTTTGGGCGCGTCTAATCCAATTTCGGCGCACTAACTGAAATACACCTCCTTCCTGCTGTGCTTGAAGTCTCAAATTATCGGCAGCCACTGTGATTCGGTCACGCAGATCTTCAATATTCTGAACTGGAGTACGGTATACCTCGTTTTTCAAGTATCCCCATAAAAAGAAGTCCAGAGGATTTAGATCGGGAGACCGTGGAGGCCATGCAATTGGTCCACCCCTACCGATCCAGCGTATCTGCTGTACCTCATTCAAAAAATTACGAACTTCTAAACGAAAATGCGGAGGTGCCCCATCGTGTAGAAACCACATCCTTGCTCGGACCGCCAATGGCACATCTTCAAGAAGGACCGGCAAATCATTCCGAAGAAATTCCAAATACTCGTGACCATCCATCCGATCTGGCAATATGAACGGTCCAATTAGACGTTCATCGACAATACCTGCCCACATGTTTAAAGAAAAACGATGTTGGAAGTTTGTCTGGACTATTGCGTGAGGATTTTCAAAGGACCAAACGTGTGTATTGTGAAGATTGGCTATACTATTACGAGTAAAAATTGATTTATTGGTGGCGAAAATATCAGCTGTAAAACGGGCATTTCGAGCATTTTTTTGCGACAACCACTCAGAAAATCTTATTCTGAGGGGGTAATTTGTGGGTAGCAACGCCTGGACTGTCTGGACGTGATAAGGGTACAGTTGGGCTTCATGTAATATGCGCCACGCTGTCGCATGTGAGACTTCTGGTACCTGTTGGGCTAACCTCCTTGTGCTTATTCCTGGATTTTCTTCCACAATATGCAAAATTTCATCTTCGGCGTTTAAAACGCGTCGTGGGCGAACCCGACCCTCATCCACCCCACGTCTGGGGCGCAAATCTCCACTAGCACGTGCACGTAAAACAATTGAAGTAAATGTTTGTGGATGTGGTATGTACCTATTCGGAAATCGGTTTGCATACAAACGAGAAGCCGCTTGCGAATTTTGCCCTAGTTCTCCGTACGCTAAAACAATATCCACTAACTCCTCATTACTGTACACATGTGCCATTTTTAATAAATATCGAAAAACATAAACTCGCAAAATACTTTTTTTAAATTCACAAAAATCGACCGTTGTTCTTTCAGATCACTCACGATACAGATTAAAATTATTTACATGTTCTTATCAATATGAAAAAACGAAAAATTCCTGGTATTTTGTTTTCTTTAGTGGATTGGTACATTTGCTACAAGAAATTATTGATGAGTGTTGTGATATCGCAACGATGAGCGCAAAATACAGATATTTATTTTTCATTTTGTTATTGACACTCAGAATTATAACTTAATTTCTGTAGGACTTTTATTACATTTTTTTTTAGAAATCAACTTCTTTCGTAATAGTGCATATGTGGTTAAAATTTCGTGGATAAATTGTGAAACACCCTGTATACAACTAAAACTTTGTGAAACTTTCGTAATAAGTGAGCTAGGAAAAAATAAAAAAACATGTATAGATTGTTTTTAAATTTTCTGCAGTTTGTAATAAAGAAAAATGAATGTTATTTTTTGTGCAAGTTCCCTATTAAGGCCCTTCTGGCAATATATGGCGAACCCCCATTATTTTTAAGGAGAAAAGTATTAGAGGAGAAATTCCTAGTAAAAAATATGCAATAGAATAGAATTTAATAGAATAAATAAATTAGCTATAGATAACCTAACACTACCGTTCTGGTCTAATAAAAATAGTCCTCCAATTGCTGAAGCTTTCAGTGTTTTGCTATGCCTAAAAAATAACCTTAATTGCAAGCATCCTATTATTGCGAGTATTTTAAACTTAATCTGTAAACTTTCCTCTAGAAAAATTAATATTAATTTCGTTTGGACAAAAGGTCATTCAGGTCTTTCTGGAAATGAACTGGTGGATAAAGCAGAAAAGGAAGCAAGTTGTTTGTGTCTTTCTGGTTGGGCATGGAAGATTCAACAAACATCTGCAGACAGACAGACCAACGGAATCGATACAACATATTTTTTGGCATCTAGGAATGTTAAATGGTGCAGATATGTAAAAACCTGTCGATTTGTTTCACGATTACAAAAATTTTATTTGGCCGCCATTTCCTTCCGCTATCTTGAATTCGTATCACTTGATTTCTATACAATATTTAATTATTGCACAAAATTTGAAATCAATCCATTAAACAGTTTTTTCAGACTGAATTTATAAATATTTTATTAAGCCGCTATTTTGTTGTCATGAGATCTGCCTCTGCCCAGTGTGCTGGGATGTAGCGGAGAAATTGTCGCTATTATATCCCTTAAGTATAGTTCACAAAGCTTCTAGAACCATATATTAATTGCGAGGCATACAAATTATGTAACTAATTAGTAAATATATCTTGTTTTCCATTGCCTACCTAGATAAGTGGCTTAATTTGAATCGAAAATATTTACTTTTATCTTTAATGTACCAACTGATTCTATTATACTTCTAAACTTCTGGATTTCTATACATTTACGCACTTAATGAAAGCAAGAATAGTTTTCGTATATAAAAAAATATTATCAATAAACCAACCGACTTATTGATTTATTTGTCAATTTCTGAACTGCTGCGTTTAAACTACGCGCGAAATAAACAGTATTTTTGTGTAAAACTTACCTTGGCGCGTGTTGACTTGAAGTCAATATTTTGAAACTAAATAAATATTTGCTTCGTTTGGTGCTTATCACTTTGCAGTAATTCATTTAAGCAAGCGATGATTATAGGGGTTTCGATCCCGATGGAACCGACAAAACATATTTTTCGGTATAAAGAGAGCCTGAAATTAAAGATCTTCCTTTTACGATAGTAAAAAGTAAAAAAAATCTGACTTAAATTATTGACGGACAGGTAATTTAAAAAATTGTAAATCAGCCTACAGTTTTATATGTTCTCAAAAAAAATTCAGTGTGGAAAACCAGTTCTAATGTATCTGTCTATGTGAATAATATTTTTATTATTCAGACTGCAAATGACAAACATTTGACAGAATTTTTCAGTCACTTAAATAGCATGAGAACATGTATTAAATTTACAATGGAGAAAGAGGAAAATTCCTCTGCCTTTTCTTGACGTTCTCGTTAAGCGGTCTTCAGAGGACATCAGAACTACAGTGTACCGAAAACACACACATACTGGACAATATGTCAAACAAGGTGCTAACCATTCTGCAGTAACAAAAGAAGACATTTTGAGAATGCTTTACAACAGAGTTGTAACAACTTGTGATAATACGATGAACTCTGAAGTAGAATTTAAAAACATAAAAAAAGATCTGTTGCAGAATGGTTACTCTGAAAGATTAATAAGTAATACAATATCAAAATTACAAAATGATCATCATACGACGACACATTACAATCTGCAGAAACAATATTTCTCACAATACTCTATAATAAGGGAACATCTGAAAAGATTCGGGGAACAGCCAGGAATTTCAACATCAAAACCACTTTTAAATCGGGAAATCCATTAAGAAGCTATTTAACAAACATTAAGCCAAAGGACATCGATAAGAAAAAAGAATGCATTTACCAAATCCAGTGAGAGAGTGGTGACACGTATATTACAGAGACAAAACACCCTCTTAGTATAAGAGTCAAGAACATTTTAATCATAATTAAAAGGGAGAGACGTCAAAATCGGGCATAGTGGAACACGCCTGGTGCAGCATTGACGAAAAGTTTGTAGAAGCAGCTTTCATAGAAAGGAATCAAGTCATATTCGGTAAGCCTAGCGTCGAAATTCCGAACATATAGAAGCCCCTTCTAGCTCAAGCTCAAATCACCGCACAAGGCTAGTCTATAATCCCGTTGCTTTAGAGTTAGCAGTGATATAAATATCCCTAACGAGGAAAACATTTTTAAAAAATTCAATAACTGGGAATTATTTTCCGAAAACTTAATTCATTCCGAACCTATTACTAATATAAATAACAACTACCAATTAAACATTGCAATAGATAAATTTACTATAAAATTACATAAAGCATTGAATATCTCAACCAAAACAAAAATTTCAAAATTCACCAAATATGAGAAGTTTCCTTGGGAAAATCGTTTTAAAAATTTAGCGCTTTTCCAACAATGGGACGATAAATTAGCTCATAAAAATGTAAGGTAATGAAATTTTTAAATACTCTCAAAAGACCCAAGATTACCTATGCCTCACATTACAGTAAATGACAATCAAATTATCTTTTAACCAAACCAAAAAACAGAAATTTTTGCCCTATTGGAGCAATTTTGGGAATGTTAGATCCTAGATCCTGAAAGAGAAAATCGAATTAACTATGAAATTCATTTATTCGACAATATACCCTTAATAGGACCACCCCCTGTCCTAAGCGTTAACTCTATTTACGATATTATTAAATTCTCATGTTACATAAAAAAGACCTCAGGGATCGATAATATTGTGAACATAGCGCTCAAAAAAGCTCCCATGAACATCATTGCAGAACTGTAATAATAAATAAAATTTGGATTCCCAGTAATCTTAATTTTAATAAAAAAACCCGGTGAAAAACCAAATTTAACTTCAAGTTTCAGGCCTATAAACCTTTTCTCTAACATTGTAGGGTAGCCGAAAAGGCCATACTAAAAAAAGACCATTCTTCCTGAAAAACAACTCGGTTTCAAAACGTGAGCTAACACAAGCAGTCAAACTACCAGATTAGTTAGTGACATTTTCAAAGCATTTAACAGAAGACAGCACATGGGCGCAATATTTCTAGACGTTAAAATGGCTTTTGACAAAACTTGGGACAACGGCTTAATAATTAAATTGTTGTAACAGGGCTTATCAAATCATTTAATTAAAACTACAAGATCTTTTCTTGTTGAGAGAAAATTTGTATGTAGTGTCCATTAACGGACACACCTATACTTCTAGGCAAATTAGGGCAGGGGCCCCCCAAGGCTCACCTCTCTCACCATTGCTTTTCAACTTATTTACAGCAGATATTCCCAAAAGCAACACATAAACTTATATTTGTTTGCAGACGATAATGTAACACATAAATGACTTTCAAAAATCGATTTCTAACTGGACAATAAGTATAAACCCGATTATAACACAAGCTGATCTTTTTACTCAAACATTTAGACCTCTCAATCCAACAAAAATCGAAATCAAAAAAATCGAAATTAATTGGCAAAAACAAGCCAAATATTTAGGTATAATATTTACGCAATTAAAAAAGCAAAAAGAGCTTATGGCTTACTCTACACACTTTTGGGTAAAAAGCCATGCTTTTAAAGTATATATTCGTTCAATTCTACCTAGGCATTACCTAAACCAAACCAAAAGACTACAATCTGTTCAAACCCAATCCCTTAGAACAATGCTTAACACAAGTAGATCCTCTATAATTCATAGAGACCTTAAAATGAGAAATTTTATTAGCGAACTGAAAGTTAAATACTTTAATAAAACATCTCTCCACTAACAGCTTAATCTAAGAATCATATGTTATAACCAAACCCAATTCACATCGAAGAAACAAAAACCGTAATAGTCAAAAGACTGACAAATATGTGTCCTGAGGATGCAACAATAAAGTTTCAAAACGTCGAAAATAAAAAAAGACGTTTGTTTTTTACTGGATCTAAACTATTTAGAAACCTAATAAATGGTAAATATCTGCGTACCAACGGAGTAGGTAAAGACTGATAATATAGTTTTCACACAGGATATAGAATCTATATGTGTGTCCTGAGGATGCAACAATAAAGTTACGAAATGTCGACAATTAAAAAAAAACTTGTTTTTTTTTACTTGATCCTAACAGCAAATAATACACCAGTCTAACATAAAAGCGACCTATTAAAAAAGCAGCCTGAAAATATTATTTATTAATTTCAATTTTTATGGAAGAATTAAGTGCGATTTTGAGATAACTTGATAAAGTTGTGGTACGAATTTAAGATTACGAAACACCAAATAAATTTTCTAAAAAATTGACGTAAAAAAATCTTGTTCAATTGACTTTTGCAAAAAAAATTGCAGAAAAGTTAATGTGAAAATGGGATAAACTGGTATGAATTCAACATGACGTAACAAAATGGCGGTATGTGTCAATGTAAATAGTACTTTTTGAATTTATCTTAAATTATACCCAACAGTCAAGTATAGCATAGGTCAGGGGTGCTCAAACTTGAACTGCTGGCGATCTACCTCAATATTTTTAGATTACTTACGATCGACTGCAAGTATGTGTGATGCAGGGTTGTTGTACATACAAGATACATGCATCGTACCTACCTACCTATCCACCTAGGTAGGGTGTACTGTAGCATATATAGATATTAGCTTTCCGCACAATATACATTATTTTAGTCAAGGTTTGGGTTAGGTTTAGTTAGGTTCTTCTCTACAATATCAATGAAAAAACTCATAGTTATTCAAAATTGCGAGTTTATTGGTTGTTACAAAACAAAAGAGTTACGTATGGTGTTAAACTTAACTAAGGAGTGACTTTGGATGTTGAAGCGTGGCACTGCATGTCCTCAGCATACTTTTCATAAGATGGTACGTAACCACTGAATTCTAATCGCAAGCATGATGACATATGATCGTCAGTTAGTCGATTGCGATATTTTGACTTAATTATCTTCATTTCAGAAAATGCAGACTCGCATAAGTAAGTTGACCCAAACATTGCTGTCAGTTGAAAGGCGATTTGCCTTAGATTCGGATATTTATCTTGAGATATAAAACACCAGAAATTTGTATCAGATGCTGTAGCTTTGAGATGTATATCTGATATAGTCTGCACCAACTCATTTTCAACAGAACATGAGTTCATATTAAACTGACTCGCTATTTCAGTAGCTAATTCCTCAATGTTTTTACATGAAAAAGGATAACTCATAAATGATGCTACATTTGCCAATTTACTACAATCATAAAAACGCATTTTGAATTGTCCCAAAATATTTGATAATTTAGCCTCATACGTATCATAATTCAACTGAGGAATCCTTGCTTTCAAAGACGGAAAATGTTTCAGATCCTTTCTTTTCAGTTGATCTATCATAAGTTGCAATTTACTTTTGAATGCGTTTACTGCGCTAATCATCTCAATAACAGTTTTTCCTTTACCTTGAAACTCCAAGTTAATGGTGTTTAAGTGCATTGTGGTGTCAGTCAAAAATGCCAAATCAGTCAGCCATTTTTCGTTTTTCAACATCTGAGTGTCATCACCTCTTTCGTCTAGAAAAGCTGTTATTTCGGGCAATAATTCTTGAAACCTTTCTGGGAATTTTCTGCGACTTAAACACCTGACGTCTGTGTGAAGAACTAAATCAGTGTGTTCAGCTGACTCCCTATCTTCCAACTGCAACTTAAAGAGCCGCCGTTGCAAGCTACGTGCACGGATGGAATTCACAATTTTTGTTGCAATGTCCATAATTTCCTCCGTGTTTAAAACTTTTGAACACAAAACTTGTTGATGTATAATGCAATGGATTGAAAAAAATGAAGGGAAATCTTCATTAGCTCAAACACAATGCCACAAAACCGTTTTTGTTCCCAGTCACTGCTGGTGCTCCATCGGTTGTAATGCACACTAATTTATATATTGGTGGCTTGTAGTTTTTTACAAAATTGAAGAAAACGTCATATATATCTTCGCCACGGGTCTTCCCCTTCAGAGGAATGATTGTCAAAAATTCTTCCTTAGCCAACATGTCATTGAATACCATCCGAATAAAAATACACAGCTGGGCAGTGTCTGTCATATCGGTGGATTCGTCGAATTGTAAAGAGAAGTGTGTACATTCCATGATATCATTTTCTAGTTTATCTGCCATGTCCTTACTCATGACTTCAATACGCCTTGTGACAGTCGGACGAGATAACTGAAGTTCTCTAATAGCAGACATGATTTCTATTTTATTTTTAGAATCTCCAAATAAAGTCTCACCCGCTTCAATAAATGCTTCCTTCACAACCGATCCATCTTCGAATGGTTTCTTGTGTTTCGCCAATATATGAGATATTTTAAACGACGCGGTCGTAGCAGCTTTTGATTGTTTGGCTGATCTTGTGAACATGGTTTGTTCTTTTTTCAAACAAGATATCAAATCACGTACCTTTCGTTTTCTTAATTCACTCTGTGGCGGAAAATCCTTTTCATAGTTTTTATGAACCGTTTTATTATGCCTCTCTAAGTTACCACGCTTAGGTATTGCAACTGACGCACGACAAATAAGACAAATGCACTTATCATTCACCATACAAAACAAAAATTCTTCCTCCCAATCGTTATTAAAATGATACGTTTTAGATTTCTTCGCTGTACTCATTTTGTACTATTTAATAATAAACTTTGTATCGACATAGTATTGCCTTCAAGTTGCAATTCAGAATGACTCCAATTCCTGCAGGCGCAACATTTATATCGGCGTGAACGAAAGTCTCGAATGTTCCCGTCAAACTCGTCGCCCGAAATTTCTAGAAAAGCGGCAAGAATAAAAACGCGGCTTTTCTTTGACAAGTACCGCGCGTTCCTTTGATGCAGCCGCCTTTTGCCGCTAGCAGAGTGTTATTTTATTACGTAATACATTTTTGTAGTTTAGTTAAGTACCTACTTATTAAAACATTTTTTCTTCTCGAGATCTACTCAAAAAGCACTCGCGATCGACCGTTTGAACACCCCTGGCATAGGTAGAAAGAAACTGGTAAAATATTGGTAGGAATCTAATATAATGGAACAAAATGGCGCCCAATAAAAATATTTTAAAAGACAGTATATGTAACACATTACAGTACATAGTCACATACCGTGACTATGTACTGAACTGAACTGGATCACACTTCACTATTCCTAGCAAATGAAAAAAAATCAGAACGAGGGAAGTTCCGGGTAAAGGAAATTTACCGATTTTTTCCTTTTGAACTTTTTTTTTCCTGGAGCCAGGTCGATTAAGATTTTTGTGGCCTTTGATTCATAAAGATGTTTTAAAGGTCTGTACAAATTTTCAGTACCTACTGCACCGATTTTGGCTATGTTAAATGTTTATTATGGCGCTATGCTAGCCAAAATAAGCCGTAATTATACAAAAAGTATCGTATAGTAAGTAAAGATCAGTATATGCAATTAAAAAAAATAAATTAGAGTCCACGTGTATTCAAATGGTTTACCTAAACAGGTTTATATTTAGTACACAAGTACAAGGACATTTAACACATATCGCAATAGATCGACAACAAAAATTATAATAAATAACCTGCCTAATACAATTTAAGTAATTTAGAAGTTATTTACTCTATCATCAAGTTAAAATAGATCACCGTTATCATTATCGCTTGGAGAAAATAAGATAACTGATTTTGTTTTTTTAGTCCTATTTACGTATAAATACATTTTGAAGATAATAACTGAATAATAACCTAAATAAACTATAAATCAACCCATTTACTGTGAGTTATTTTTTACTGTCATTCTTTTAGTTATTAGTATTTGTAAACAAGTTCTTGGGATTAAACCATGTCAATCACTACCAACGTTTCACCTTCAATTGCATCTTCAGAGATCACTGTTGGCCAGTGTAACGATCGGATCATATGTGTGTATGTAACTGCCCCGAATTTTATACTACTTTGAAAACAAAACTTTGGAGTTGTTTATGGAAATTTGACATTTATCAAAATGAAACCTTAAGCAGTCCACAGCAATTTTTTCATGTGTTTTTGTTTTTGTGATATCTTTCGTCAATATTGAGACTGAAATGTCTCTCCTTTACTTCATAGGAATTCCATCCGTAACTTCTAGTGATGAAATCGTGCCATGTCTAAAGCAGATTCAACTTTAATCCCCCCTTTTCACTTTTTCCGTCCATAAGTACCAGCTTCACCATCAATATACACGAAATTACCTTCAGGGTTAAAAAAAAAGACGCCATATTCTCAAAACATTTAATACTAAAAAAGGTCCTCTGGACTTAATGGTATTTCGGCCATAGTCTTAAAAAAAGGGCCCTTCTAAATTGGCACCTACCCTCACCAGGTTATTCTAAATATCCCTACTCCCAATTATGGGTAATTATGTTGGAGAAGTTAATCAATACTGATCTTTTAAATTACCTTGAAAGGTATAAACTTATCAATGACAGACAAAACGGGTTCTACTAACGCACAACTGGAACAAGTCCATCGGGTTGCCCTCTACATACGACGCTATATTTTCTTTTTCTAAAAGAATTCTTGATAATTTTGACAAAAAATTAAAAACGGTGGGCATTTTGTATGACTTTACTAAAGCGTTTGATACTATCTATCATGAGGTGTTGCTAGGCAAACTAATGCACTATGGAATTAGAGGATATTTGGGCCAAGGCTAATAGCAGTGTCCGTGAAATATCTGCTTGGTGTGAGAACAATGGATTTTGTCTAAATAGCTCAAAAACCAACTTTATGCTTTTTACCCCTAGAGTTCTGCTGGATAGATGTCTGCTTATCAGGGATGGGTCCACTAATATCAAGCAAAGAGAATCTATTAAGTTCTTGGGAGTTTGAATTGACCAACGCCTCTCCTGGAGTATTCACACCGAATGCGTGTGCAATAAATTGTTTTAGTTATAAAACTCTCGGTCTTTATCGCCCTAATACCTGTGTTTTTTTTATTATTATTACAAAAAAACGGGTGAACGGTTTTCAAATCAAAATACATGGGATAACCAGCGAAACATCCTCTACAATTTGGCGTTTAACTCATCAGAATTGACCAAGCCATTTAGACAATATGCGCGAACAAACATACAAAAATACATACAGGTCGAATTGATAACTTCCTTTTTTTAACTCGGTTAAAAATAATCGTAGGCAACATTTTGTCTCAATGGTGGTGAAACCAGACAAAACTGTCGGTAACAAGATTATTGGTCCCTTTTTCTTTGATAGAAACTTAAATGGCGATAGGTTTTTATAAAATTACCCCGATCCACAAAATCCTAATTCACCAGAAAATTATTTATGGTAGCAACAAGATGGAGCTCGGGACCATTACACTCGACCAGTGCCAGGGTTTTTTCTGGATATAGGAATGGTCAAAGGGGTCCAATTAAATGGTTGGCCAGATCATCGGATTTGACCCCTTTGGATTATTTTTTGTAATGGTATGTTAGGTCTAAAGTCTATGTTAACCAACTAAACAACATCGATGACATTAAAATAAAAATAACAAACGAAATAAGATTGATTGAACCTTCGGTTGTCAATAATGTTTTGCATGAATTTTAGTATCTGCCAAGAGCTTGGTGGAGGTCTTTTCTAATATTTAATAAAATAATTTGTAGTTTTATATTGCCTTTTTCTAAATAAATAAAAGATAGGTTTTTTAATGTAAAAAAAAATTAAGTTAGCTGTCACAACATCTGATTTTTTAATGAATTTATTTCTACCTTTATGTTCCACAATAATTATTTCAGAAACAATTAAATTTAGGTATAGGATACGGTGCATAAAATATGTTCAGAATTTGACGTAGAATTTGAAAATAAAATAAAATCATCGGTGTTCGGATTTAAAAAATGAAGTTAGCTGTCATAGCTTATTTTTGGATCACCTTGTATACATGAAATTATCATAAACAAAGGGCAATTGAAATTAAAAATCAACCTATTCGAAGTTTTTTGAAAAAAAAAAAGATCCTGTATATTTTACGAATAAAAGAAAGGCAGAGCCAGGGGGGGTCCTGGGGGTCTGGACTCCCCCCCTCTCTAAAAATGTTTTGATCTAGAAATACTTATTAATAATTTTACTGAAATTTGACTGAATTTTAGCTACATGCCTGTAATAGGGGAAGTTCCGGATAAAGGACATTTTATACTGTTTTTTCCACATTTTGTTCTATTTTTGAGTAAAAATTAATTACGTTTTTACACCAATTTTTCAAAAATTAGGCCGCTATTTTTTTCAACTGTCTGGATTTTGTACCAAAAGTTTATCAGATTATCCATATATCATATGAAATGTTTGTGTAAAATTTTAACTCAATTATTAATGTAGTTTTTTCAGACTGATTTTTTAAACATTTTATTAGGCCGCCATTTTGTTTTGCCACCTTGGATTCGTACCAAAATTTTACCAGTTTTATGATGGTGCAGAGTTTGAGGAAAATTGGATAAGTGTCTAGTAATTTTTTAATAATTTGTTTAAGATTTTACTAGGCCGCCATTTTGTTCCGCCATACTGGGTTTTTACCAAGTCATCCCCATATGATCCTTCATTTTTGAAATTCGCCATATTTGAGACAGTAAGTTTTTTAGCAATGCCCCGAACAGACAAACAGGCCGATGAGATGACTGAGAAAACATGTTTTTTTGACATCTAGATACTCTAAAACGTGAAAATCCAAAAAAAATTCGGATGGTGATTTTTTCACGATTATAAACACTCTTTATACTAGCAGAAAAAATTATTTGACATAACTTTAAATCTTTAGTATCCCTTGCCTTTTTAATCTCATTTATTTCTACTTGATAATTATGGAAAAATAAATAAATCTATTTTTGATTCCAAAATGACATTTTAAGTTTATATTAATATGGCTAAATTAAGTTGTCATTACGCTGACCTAAATAACTAAAAATAAATAATTACCTTCTTGTTCTTAAGATGATATTAAATAGGATGAATCTAGAATTTATTTAGCGTTAATCTTCTGAATTACATTTTTAGTTAGATAGTTTACAGTGAAGCAAATAAGCTTATAAAAAGCCACATTAAGTAAATTGACTTACTTGGTTCGAAGACCTAGTTTTTTAGATCACGCATGCTAGGCATGCATTTACAACACTCTCAGATATATTTTTTTACTAGATATGTTTGTTTTTACTTTAAACAAATTAGTACAATAATAAAATGATACGTTGAATTAACAAATATGTTTATCATCTAACAGGAAGCTGATCGCTTGTGATTACCTTTACCTGCGACATGCGACTTTCCTGCGTCAACCGATTTTTGATGTAATTAATATGACTAACACGCCTTTAAGCAATGATATTTCGAGTATCTGTGGGAACATGATTAAATGAAGATATGATAGATAAGTATGTCATCGAACCATATCAATAACATCTCGTTTTACTTAATTGGACTAATGTTTTTTCTATTTGTTTCGTAAATACAATGTGTAAATTAATTCTTGTTCAAATTCAAAAAAAATCGGTAAATTTGCCTTTACCCACAACTTTCCTTGTACAGAATTTCACTACATACATATAACATAGTCTATATATGCATATAATTATTTGGTAAGAACTTTATCCTATAATTTTTAATGTATTTATTATTGTTATTATTATTACTATTTATTTTGCATAATTTTATTTATCTACTTTATGAAAGATAAATTATGTCCTTTATTATTTTCCTCGATGAAAAGAAGGTTTTATTCCCGAAAATGGAATTTTAACTCAATTCAAGTCAATTAGATAACTAGTGTTTTGGCACTGAATTTTTAAATACTTCATTAGGCCGCCATTTTGTACCGCCTTAATAGATTTACATAAAAAAATATACCAGTTTACCCCTATTATCCCTATAGCACACTTTATTTTTGTGCAAATTTCGAGGTCCATCCGATAAGTAGTTTCTTAATAAAGATTTCTTTTACATTATGTGACGCCGCCATTTTGTTCCGTCATACTGGATTTTCAGCAAAATGTTACTAGGTCATCCCCTTAATTTTTGACCAAAATTTGAAATCATTCGGGTGAGTGATTTTTTAGCTATGTCGCGAACCGACATATAGACAAACAGACTGACGAAATTGAAAAAAACATGTTTTTCGGCATCGAGGGCCCTGAAACGTAAAGATCTGAAAAAAATCTCGGTGAGTGATTTTTTCACAATTACAATACTTTTCTCTTACAAGGAAAGTACAAATCGTGTTGCCATCACTTCAACATAAGAATTTTTTAATTATCGTAAAATTAAAACTCCATTTCCACAATTCACTTTTAATTCTATAGAATGCAGATGATGACTAAAGACACAATTAAAATCTATAAATAGTCGGTTGGGTTAATAAATCGGGTGAGCAAGCATGTCGTATAATATTTGAGGCTAGCTTAGAATTTGAACCAGTCACGCCTTAGGTGCGTGAAAGAAAACACTGAAAACAATTAATGATCCTTTAAAAAATCACTCCGGTTTATTTGTTCTTTAATTAATTGTCACTGACGAAGGCCAATAGGAAAATTAAGTTTGCTACATCTAATTTTTCTGCAAAATTTAAAGTCAATTGAACAAGATTTTTTACGTCAACTTTTTAAAACTTTTATTTAGTCGCCATTTTGTTTCGCCATCTTAAATTCGTACCACAACTTTACCAGTTCTATATCACACTTATTTCTTGCTTAAAAACTAAAATTTACATAATAATTAGTATTTTCGGGTTGATTTTTTCAATATTTTATTAAGCCGTTATTTTGTTTTGTTGTATCTTGGATTCATCAAAATACAAGAGTTCTAACCACACTACACAACTTGTTACGTTGTGGACGCGCGTTTCGCTAACCAAGTTAGCATCATCAGCAGAAAATATAAACTAAAGTAACTTATCCTAACCGAGACTATTTATAGGTAAATGTGGTCATACTTGGTTGCACCCGACTGCACCGTTGTCAAGTAAACAATAGAGGGGACTATAGGGAATAGGCCGTCTGTCTTTATTTCGTGTTTTCTTACCACATTTTACTATTTCTATAATCTCAAATGCATCCAATAATCTATTATTAGTTACATTTTGAATCAACTTAAGATTATTTATTACTATTCGGTGATTGTTTTCTAAAGCATGTTGGGTAACACTTGACTATTCTGTTCTTCCGTCTCTCAAATGTGCAATGTGTTCTTTAAAACCAATCTTTATGGAGCGTTTAGTTTGCCCAACATATTTTAGATCGCAGTCATTACAGCTACTTTCATAAATGCCACTCCTCTCCCTCAAGTCGACTTTGTCTTTGGGGTTTCCAAGGAGATTTTTCAAACTATTCTCCGTTTTGTAGGCTACTCTAAAACCTACGTTTTTAAATACTTTTTCTAGACCTCTCGTATATCTGGGATCATATGGGATTACAATGAATTTATTGGAAGCCTCAGGTGTTTGAAGAGTAGTGGCATCTTTTAACATTTTCTTAGGCTTATGTCTATTTACTAATTTATGTACAAAACCATCATTATATCCACTACTTTTAGCTATATTTTTAATCCGATTCATTTCATTGTTAAAACGTTCTTTACTTAATGGAAAATTAAAAAGCTGACAAAGGAAATAAGGTTGTTATACTAGACAAAACAGATTATTTTGAAAGAGTAGACAATTTGATTCAAACTGGTCCTTACGATTTAATTGAGAAAAACCCGTTATCAAAAATGATAACAGAAGTAAAAAGTACTTTAAAACAGTGTAAAAACCTTGTATCCGATAAACTAAAATTCAAACTAACACATAGTAACCCACAATTATCTAAACTGTATTGCCTTCCCAAAATCCATAAACCTGGTACCAACGTAAAGTATTTCAAAATGGTTAGTATAAGAATTCAGCAAATTAAATATCTCGTATGATAACTTTGAGGTTACTAACTCGTTAGAATTCTTAGATAAAATTAAGAATGTTCACTTAAAAGAAGGTGAAATTTTAATATCTTTTGATGTAAGCTCATTGTTTCCTAGTGTACCCATACCACTAGCTTTAGAGTACCTAAAGGAACTACTTGAAATCAATAATTTGAAGAAAGAAAGTATTGATGAATATTTACTTCTCACAAAATTATGTATGAATCAAATTTTTTTTCAGTTCAACAAATAAATATTATAAACAACTTGAGGGAACTGCGATGGGCAACTGATTATCTCCGTTCCTTGCAAATTTGTTTATGGGCAGATTAGAAACCCAATTCAAAAAAGAACTCAAGTATTTCCCAAGGGTGTGGTATAGATACGTAGACGAAATATTTGCTATTTTTGATACTAAAATAGAAAATTTGGACACTTTCTTAGAAACATTAAACAATAAATATCCTTCCATTAATTTTACGTACGAAAAGGAGAACAATGGGCAATTACCTTTGCTCGACACGTTAGTTATTAGAAATAACGATAAATTAGAATTTGATATAGGAAATTTACTAATACTGATAGGTATATAACATCCGACTCATTTCATTGCCGTCAACACAAAATGGCAGCATTCCATTTCTTAACTCACAGGTTAGTCAATTTTAAAAGTAATGGATATAATGATGGTTTTGCACATAAATTAGTAAATAGACATAAGCATAAGAAAGTGTTAAAAGATGCCACTACTCTTCAAACACCTGAGGCTTCCAATAAATTCATAGTAACCCCATATAATCCCAGATATGCGAGAGGTCTAGAAAAAGTATTTTAAAACGTAGGTTTTAGAGTAGCCTACAAAACGGAGAATACTTTGAAAAATCTCCTTGGAAACCCCAAAGACAAAGTCAACTTGAGGGAGAGGAGTGGTATCTATGAAATTAGCTGTAATGACTGCGATCTAAATATGTTGGGCAAACTAAACGCTCCATAAACATTCGTTTTAAGGAACACATGACACATTTAAGATACGGAAGAACAGAAAAGTCAAGCGTTGCCCAACATGCTTTGGAAAACAATCACCGAATAGGAATAAATAATCTTGAGTTGATTCAAAATGTATCTAATAATAGATTATTGGATGCATTTGAGAGTATAGAAATAGTTAAATGTGGTAAGAAAACACTAAATAAAGACAGAGGACCTATTCCCTATAGTCCCCTCTATTGTTTACTTGACAACGGTGCAGTAGGGTGCAACCAAGTGTGACCACATTTACCTATAAATAGTCTCGGTTAGGATAACTTATTTTAGTTTATATCATCTGCTGATGATGCTAACTTGGTTAGCGAAACACGCGTCCAGAACGTAACAAGTTGTGGTGTAGGGTGGTTAGAACTCTTGTATTTTGATCTATCTTCCACCACAGGTTCCAGTGTTAGGACTTATGTTGGATTCATATCAAAATATTACGAGTTCGTTCTTATGTAACACTCGATTTTTGTGTAAAATTTGAGGTAAAATGGATAATTAGTTTTTTTAGTAAAACATTGTTCCGCCATATTGGATTTTACCAAAATATTTCCAGGTCATCTCTATATGACCCTTAATTCTTGACTAGAATTTGAAGTCAATCTGGTAAGTAGACAGACAGACAAACCGACAGACGGATCGACGGAATTGATAAAACACATTTTTTGGCATCGAAGGACGCTAAAACGTGAAGAAATGTATGACCCGAGAAAGTGATTTTTTTCGGGATTACAAACATTTTACTAGTTGACCCCTATACCACACATTTTATACTATATACAGAGTACCTTAAAACATTTTGAACTAACTGAAACGACTTTATTAAAAAGAGATGTGTATACGTGCTTGTTATATTGCGGTTTGCCTAACCTAACGTAAAATAATTATTTGAAAGATGTCTCGTACGTATTAGGAAATTTGTAATTTATACAAAATGTCGAAAATGAAATTGACTAAACTAATTTAAATGTATGTTAGTTCAAAGCGGTTATATGGAAGATTCTATTGGCGCAAATCGTATTAAATATATATGCAATATTTTTAGGTGAAAATTATATAAGGAGTCATCAAAGAGGTCATAGGAATATTTGAGGAATAACCTTTACTGAAAAACCACAGAATAATGAATAATATTTTCAAAATTAAACACATTTTTTGCCAAACATTTAATGGTTTTTTAAGGAAAAGTTATTTAATCCTGTTAAAATAATTGTGAAAAATCTAAAATTAAAAGCAATATTTATACAGGGAATATCAACAAAATGTTCGCCTTTAATAAAACTACAAGATACACAAAAAAGTTTCATATGAGAGTTGGAGGATTTAAAAATGAGCATGCGGTAAAAATATTTTTTACTAGACAGTGTCTCAAACAAGTAATAAACCAAAACATGTATTTATTTAATACTCTGTATAGTACTACATATTTGAATTCTTATAAAAATTCTATTAATTATATTATTATTCCCTGGTTTGGAATAGATAATAACACCTACTATTTACCCCTGCGTAATAATTCATTACTCATGGCCCTCATGGGTTCAATGGGCTCGTATGGTAAAATTTGCAAAAGCATAGTTTTCACATTTTAATGAAGTATCACTTGTAGAGTGTATACAACATGAATTTCAGCTCTTTTAGATTAATTTTCTTTGGAAATTATCTGCCTTCAAAGAAATTTTATGTGACGTCACTTTCAGAATTCAGAATTTAAAAAAGTTGCTTTATGGGCCTATTAATCAAATAACTCATGCCTGGTGACATTATTATAAATGCTAATAAGTCGCAGAAAAAGTATACTATTCTACTCTTATGTAATAGCTTTTACCCACGAGGTCAAGTTTGCGAAACGAGCCGAAGGCGACTTCGTTGAATAATATACTATTCTGTCATAAAAATTAAGAAGAATGATTTATCATAATATCGTTTATAAAAAAAATTTTTTTGGAAATCAATTTCACTGTATTAATGTTTTTTTTTAGTAAATCCCGATATCCACTTCAAAAAATGCACAGTGTAGTTGTTATTACAACGAAGAAAGACTTCGGTAAAAAATGACAGCTATCAAATTGAAAACATTCAGAAAAACTGCAGGAAAAATTCAAACAGAATATGATTTGGCAAAGCACACAAGACCCGATGTTTAATAATTAAATTTAAAAAATGTATGGTCCTTTGTCTTTTATATACCACAATTAGTTATGGCACTCAGTTTGAAATCAGTCCATTAAGTACATTTTTCAGGCTGAATTTTTAAATATTATATTAAGCCGCCATTTTGTTCCGTAATCTTGGATACCAAAATTCTAACAGTTGATTTCAACATAATACTTTGATGTTTGTGCAAAATTTGAGATAAACTGAATAAGTAATTTTTTCACTAGGCCGCCATTTTCATTCGCCAAATTCGATTTTTACCAATACATTACCAGGTCACCCCCATATGATCGTCAATTTTTGACCAAAATTTGAAGTCAATCAGGTAAGTAGTTTTTTAGCTATGCCGCAAACAGACAGACATACAGACCGACGAAATTGAGAGAACATGTTTTTCGACACCTAGGGACCCTGAAAATCTCTGAGGGTGGTTTTTTCACGATTATAATACTTCCCTTTTACGCAGGAGTAAAAACATGATTTTCTTATACACACTATATAAACTATTCTATTAATCTGGAAAAAATTATGACTCTAGCTTATTCACAAATATTTTTTTATTAAATGCTAGCAGAGACAAGCCGGTACCTTTTTGGGATTTCGAAATGTTTGCCTTTAAAGTTATATATCTCTTGTGATGAGGAGCAATGGAAATTATACGCTAGATTGTTTCATGCAGAAACCAATGTTGAGCTCACAATTAACACAAATCATCATAATTATTCCTACTAGTTTCTATTTCATAAAAAGAAGTTGTTTAATTAATTTTACGACGTTTTAGATAGGCTCCGTGTATTATTTCAGAGAACTTTACGTTTTTACTCTCAAAACAGACTCAGGAGCAATATAATGTCCCGATCAGCCCTGAGTTATGTTGGACAGTTGTATGAACTGTTTATGGTCTGTCATAGTCAAAGTCAAAGCACTAGGCGACAACTCCATAGACAATAAATTGTCTTCTACCACTAAATCCCCAGCATACGGTCATAACCATATTAGATGTATGCATTTTTAGCCTCCTTTATCTTCGTTTAATTCATTATTTATGATACTAGGTGCCCTCATTTGCTCGAGTTTTCTTTTTCTAGTGAAGGGCCCCATCACATGGTCGTCTTATGTAAGACCAATTAATACTATAGTCCGAAGAAAAACACACACTCTAGGGAAAATCTATTTTTAGCGGTGATAATTGAATAACAAAAAATATTTGCCATCCTAATTTTTTCACTTTATTATCACCTAACAATGAAGCCTTGTTAATAGTAAATAAAAATATATTTAAATCCGATAAAATCCTAAATGTAAATACACTTTTGGCTCATATAATATTCAAATAATAGAAAAGTAGCGGTGGTAACAGCTACTCCATTCACATAATCATTACTATAAATACCGTAATTTGGAGCGATAATATTCAAGGAAACTAAATGTACAAAATCCACTAAGCCACTTAAATGGTGCATGTGAACAGGGAATGCTAAATTACGTAGAAAACAAACTAAACAATAAATTTCCTACCTGAAACAGTGGTTACGCATTAACTGAGATTTTATTTTATAACGTTATTTATGCTTCTGTTTTGCAACATAAATTTAAAAGGGAAAGTTTACGAGCGTTTATTATTATCATTGATTCAGTTTATACTGCCTGGTGCTGGAGGAAAAACCTTTCAACATCTTAACGAATTTTTGGACCCATGCATACAACCATAAAAACAAAAGCATTTTAGCTTGAAGATTATTAAACGAGAGTTTAGGTATCATTATAACCGCGACTACAATATACTGGATATTTTTTAACAAATTCTAAGTATAAATGTTCATAGAACTGAAGCTTTCATGGGTTTTGGTCAATTAAGGAAACATGGATTAGACCGTGTCCAAATGGAATTACTATCCAACGTTTCGCCTTCGATTGCACGAGGCATCTTCAGGGATTGTGACCCTGTGATTAGGATCGGTTTCCATGTGTGATGTATACCGTAACCCGTATCTCTATTGAAGTTTCTTGTATGTTTGAAAATTTCAATAGATTCTCTAATCTTTCGTTTATAAAATCCTGGAAAAAATGAAATAATTAAAACGAAAAACTATTCAAGTCCTCATTAAGTAATTATGTAAAAAAAGAGAGTTTACATAAGAAAATTTAAATAACCAAATTAAAATTAAAATAAATAGTTAATTTTCAAGTAAATAAAATAATACGCTAGCAAAAACAAAAAAAAAACTGAACATTAAAAAAACCCTTCCAAGTAGGTTACTGAGAAGCAATCTAATTTATCAAAATATTTTGTATAGTTCGCTTTGAAAGTGTTACTATTAAGATTTAGCAAGTTGTTTGGTAAGCTATTATAATGATGTACAGGGTGTCCGGATTTGGTTGCAAAAGCAGGGTCTCGCTTATTTTTAAGGATAGAACCTTGCGGTTTTCACGAACCTGAGCTAATTTTTTGTGAAACTCATGAAGCCGTAAACAAAATTTTCATAGCCTTCTTCGTTTATGAGATACAGGGCGAAATAGAAAATTTTGTATTTTGGGACCCCCCTCGTATCTCGGTTATCCTTTAACTTAACGCAAAGAAAAATTGCTGCTTATGCAGTTTTTTACGCTGGATCCAGTGGCGTAGTCATATTTTTCATTTGAGTTGTTATTTTTTAGATATGACCCAAAGTTGTGTTTTTTTAAATGGGACACCCTGTATATTTGTATATTTGTCCTTTTAAAAGCTTCTCAAAAATATATAATAGTATAGGTCTATTTTAATAAACAACAACAAAAATCCTAATTTTTATAATTATCGTCCCAAATTTTGCAGTAGGCCATGCAAAACAATGCTGCCTTTTATTTAAAGTCGTTAACAACATCTACATCCTAACAATAAATCAAAATAAATATGTAATTAGATCTATTTATCAAAATATGTATTGATAATTTCGCACCAAAAAAGTACCACCTATCTAGATTTATGTAACACAAGAACAAAATAGTAATAAATTATTATGTAACAAGCCTTTCAGCAAAAATCAACTGTCGTATAAGAACTCCAGTAACCAAGGAAATCAAAAGAACTGTTCAAACTGATTTCCATTTTGTTCTATGCATGCTTCGCACAATTTTCGTATTCGTTTTAGGGAATTAAGCAAAATAACGGGATGATTTTGTAAATAGCGAACATTTTCTCTTATTGCATTTCCTAAATCTTGGACATTATCATAGTGGTCTTTGTAAATTCTATTTTCCAGATATCCACATATACTTTTGATTAGGCCATCTTATGGTCCATTTGTTCCGACATTGATTGGTAAAATTATTGTCCAGAAATAATCTCGTCATTATTGTGTGCAGGAGACCGTCCTGTTGAAAATAAATTTCGTTAATTTGCGCTAGAGGAACATGTCATAGCGCCTCTAAAATTTCTATATAGCGATTGCTTAGACAAATATATAAAATTTTATATGTGTTCCTAATATGAAAACACAGGACCAAACCTGCCCTGCTGTCTTCTGGGAAATATTTGGTGTTGATTTTTTCATTGTAAAAAGGTACAGAATTACTGAAATGTGCTTTGTCTGACCATATAACCAGAAATCAATTTCTGGACAAATATACAGGGTGTCCCATTTAAAAAAACACAACTTTGGATCATATCTAAAAAATAACAACTCAAATGAAAAATACGACTACGCCACTGGATCCAGCGTAAAAAACTGCATAAACAGCAATTTTTCCCTATATAAGGATAACCGAGATACGAGGGGGGTCTCAAAATGCAAAATTTTCTATTTCGCCCTGTATCTCATAAATGAAGAAGGCTATGAAAATTTTGTTTACGGCTTCATGAGTTTCACAAAAAATTAGCTCAGGTTCGTGAAAACCGCAAGATTCTATCTTTAAAAATAAGCGAGAACAAATCCGGACACACACGTAAGTGAATCCACGCTGAAAAATGGCGCTCTGACGATGAGGTATGGTTAACCCTTCGTTATTTCGGAGATTTAAATTGCAAATGTCATAGCGAAAAACCAAGAGCTCACAAATGGAAAAAGGAGATGCAGGATTATTAATTGTTTTTATTAAAAAGGTACATACATGTAGGTTTCTACGAGCCTCCATTTTCAGCCAATTAATTTCCCTAAAATATTCAGAAATGTGATCATATTTCCTAAAACTATAAACAAATCTAACACACGCATTCTGCACTTTTTGTATCCGATTCCTGCTCTCCTGGTCAAGGCAAAACCACAATAAAAGCGATTCGCACAAGTATCTCTTTAAATTTACATTTAAAATATGCCTGTTACTGTATAACATTTTGAGAGAGATAACATTTTTGAATTATTTTTTTTAGATGTTCTTTAAACCTTAATTGACTACCTATCCAATATTAACCCTAGTTTCTTCGCAGTGTCAACAAGACTTAATCTTGAACCATTAATGAAAATATTGAGGTTATTTTTTAAAAATATTAAATTATTATTTTTGCCAAATACCAAAAGGCAGGACTTAAAAGGGTTCAGATTCAAATTATGGCCCTTAGAAAGTTGATTCATAATTTGAAGATCTGTGTTTATATATGATTCAGCAAATTCACAATCTTCCCTATCAAAGCAACAATATAACTGCGTATCGTCTGCAAAAGCTTGAACTTAACAAAAAGATAATGACTTCAAGATATCAGACATATAAACCAAAAAGAAGAGAGGTCCCAAAATAGAGCCTTCTGGCACTTCCGCTTGCTCGGAAAATTTATAATTTGAGTAAATTTTTTGAAACCTGTCGGATAAATATGATTTAATTAATTGCGAAGAACTATTAAAAAATCCATAGTATTTTAGCTTGGCAACCAGTAAATTATGATTAATCGTGTCAAATGCCTTTGCAAAATCAAGGAGTACCAAAATGCTGTTCATTTTTTTTTATCCCATGCTCGAATTATGTCATCTGTAACATTAACTAAGGTAGCAGACGTGCTAAAATTTTTACGAAAGCCACATGGTGTATTTGGAATAATACTATTGGTAGTACAGTAAGTATACATTTGTATATACAATATTTTCTCAAATAGAATACTTATAACTCGAAGATCATTAAAAGTTGAAGGTTTGGAAACTTTTGCCAAGGATTTTCCGATTGATATTTTTCATATTTTAGGAAAGTAGTTTATTTCAAGACTACAGTTTATTATGTGAGTTAAATATTGATCGATAAACGGATTACAACACTTAAGCATTAGCGGAAAAATCTCGTCAACACCAGTAGCGTTTGTTTTTATATAATTAGCCACTTTTACCATTCGAAATGTGAATTTCAACTGTTGGTTAAAAATATTGTTAGAATAATAGTCAATTCTTTCATCACAGTTTGACACGCTTTGGAGAAAAGTAGCAAAAAAATTGTTAATATGATTAAGGTCAGTTGTCAATTGTTAATGCGACACTACAGTCCTCGGACTTACGGCAACCTTAAAAATAGCGATTGCAATATAACATGGCAAATAATATTGTGAATCTTAAAGTCATCTGCCCCTCTGTTTATTCATCTTATTGTTTTCAGACTGGTAGATTCTCGCGTCCAAGTGATTTCCATAATTAATAATGTAGAAGAGTCAAGAAACTATTGTTTTCTTCTGTTGAAATTGTTTTTAAAATAAATCTTGCAAATTTGAATACACAAAACACTTGTAATTTTTATATGACGCACGGAAAATAGAATTCGCTTTTACCAAGAGCGGGGAGCATATGCCATATACCTACACAAAATGAACTTTGCTCCTCCAGCTTTGTTTACCGCTTTAGCGCAATTCCATCTGGAGTTGCAGCTGTGTTGCCATACCTAGGTGCTAATCTCTAAAAACACGAAAACATGAGGAGCTTTTCGATTTATTACGTTTATTTGCTCTGTGATAATAAAAATTAAAAAATCAGTCAGAAGATAGTCATTTAGCAACACATAAATACTATCTTTTCAGACATTTTTACTGGGCGCAATTGTATTCCATCATAATTAGACCACACTTGATTTTTGGGCATAATTTAAAATAAATTCAATAAGTAGTTTTTACATTGAGACACACCGTCGTTTTGTTACGTCATATTGATTTCGTACCAGTTTATCCCTATATTACATTTAATTTTTCTGCAAAATTTAAAATCAATGGAATAAGATCTTTTAGGTTGATTTTTTTTAAATTATTTGGCCACCATTTTGTTCCGCCATCTTGAATTCGTACCACAACTTTACCAGTTTATCTCTATATCACGCTTAATGCTTGCACAAAATTTGAAATTAAACTAAAAAGTAATTTTTTCAGATTTTTTAAAATATTTTATTAGGCCGCCTTTTCGTTTTGCGATCTTATATTTATACCAATATGTTACCAGTTTATCCCTATGTATCACTTAATTTTTGTGCAAAATTTGAAGAAACTGGATGATTAGATTTTTTAGTAATAATAACGCTGCCCTCTTATTCCGGCACATTGAATTTTTATCAAAATATTACCAGATCATCCCCATATGAGTCTTAATATTCGACTAAAATTTGAAGACATTCTGATAAGTAGTTTTTAAGCTATGCCGCTAACTGGCAGACAGGCAGACAAACCGACAGACGCAACGACGGAATTGATAAAACATATTTTTTGGCATCTAGGGACGCTAAAACCTGAAAATATGTAAAACCTGAGAGGGTGATTCTTTCCAAGAGTACAAATATTTTATTTGGCAGCTACTCTGTGCCGCAATCTTAAATTAGTACCACAGTGAATTTTTAAATACTTTATTAAGCTGCCATTTTGTTCAGTCATTCCGGAATCGTACCAAAATTCCTACCTTCCTTACCAATTAATTCTTACATAGTACTTGAGAAATTGGATAAGTAGCTCTTTAGTAATAATGTTTTTAACATTTCATTAGACCGTCATTTCGTTTCGCCATACTGGATTTGTTCCAAAATATTACCAGGTTATCACCATATGACCCTGAATTTTTGACCAAAATTTGAAGTCAATCGAGTAAGTGTTTTTTAGCTATGCCGCGAACGGACAGAATTGAGAAACATGTTTGTCGGTATATTTATCGTTATCCGGTTTATTCTGGTAAACTCTTTTCTTTCAGGTATCCCTAGAGGAAAAAAATCAGGGGTGTCAAATCCGGGGATCTGGGTGGCCATTCAATTGATCCCCGTCGACGAATCCATCCATTTGGAAAAATTTTATTCAAATAAGTACGAATCTTAACACCAAAATGCGTAGGAGCGCCGCGCCGTCTTGCTGAAACAATATCCTTTCATGGAGAACATCCGGATCAAGTTCGTTAGGAAAAATAACTGCTAAAGCAGGTATCAATTCGTCAAAAAATCAGTGGCCGCTCGTGAGTATATTGAAGGGTGAGGCTACATGAGGTTAATTTTGTTTAAATGTGAATAAATTTCCACGTCACCCATGAGGTATTATTCTGCGACGCGTTGACCTTTTTTTTTAATGGAGGTCATCGCCAATAGCCCTACTAAACCATTAAAAACTAAAAAAATAAACTCTAAAAAAAGTAAATAAAAAGTAAACAAAACAAGTAAATCATGTACACCTATCACTAAAATATAGCGGTGATTGCGATAATAAAAACATAATTTAGTTTATTAAAACTTAAAATAAATAGTTGTATGAAATAAGATAAAAAAACTACTTTTTGTACATTAAATCTATACGTCTGTCTTTTAAGGTTGCAAATTTATCTATAATTTGGTCGTAAAAGTTTTGGTCTTCACTAAGTTCTGACAGTAATTCCTGCTCTATTGATATCATTGCTAAACCCGAAAGCCGTTCTTGTGTCATTGTGTTTCTTAGGTAGGTTTTGATCCGTTTAAGACATGAAAAATTCGGTTCGGCCGATACACTTGTTGCGGGAATAGTTAAAACTAAATTAAAAAGCTTATATGCTTCCGCAAAAATTGCTTTAAAATCTTTAAATAACAAAGCTAGACTTTTTTCGACATCTAAATTTGAAAATTGTTCATCCCTATACAATACAGAAAGCTCATTCTTTAATCTATCTCTGTCAAAAATGTTTGGATAATTTTTTAATAAATTATTTAATAAGTCGTCTGGAAAGCATTTAACATATTCCGAATATTTTGTGCAATCGACTAAAGCAAAGAAATTTAAATTATTTAAATTTTCAAACCGCGTCCCTAATTGAAGAATTATACAATCTATTATTTCGAAATATAATATTTTATATTTAGTAAAAATATCAAAGTCGCTAGAACATTGCCCTCGACATGAGTTAGTTGGCAGAATAGTGGCTTTTTTAGCAATATTGAAAAGTTCTTTGAAATGGTCCTCGTTTCTAAATTCAATAATTCATTGCTTGGCAAGGTTTATTTGCGAAATGCAGTAATTTATATCTAAATGCTTTAACTGTAATATTTGAAACAGTACATCAGTGCAACTAAAAATTTGTTTATAAATATGCGTTAAAAGGCAAAATTCGAAATCATTAAAATGCTTTAGAAATCCTTTTGCACCATTAATAGATTCTGTTCCAGAACTTAAGTCATTAATAATAGTTTCAAATACCAGAATTAAATTGTCCCATTCATTAGCCACTAAGTTTAAAATTTTAGACCGTGTATACCATCGCGTTTCTACAGCTCGCGGAATTCTTTTACCTACTATCTGATTAAGCACAAAAGACCGTTTTGGTGATTGGTGGAAATAATTTGGTACCGCCAATAAAGTGGCAAAAAATATACGACTTTGGGTAATCAGTTTTGTTCCCTGTTGTAAAACTAGATTTAATCTGTGGGCGCAACAATGAGTAAACATAGCTAAAGGAGCAATAGATCTAACTTTTGTTTGAAGCCCATTTATTTTTGCCATAAATCGTAACACTGCGCGACCAATTTATTTTTAAAGTCATAAGGCTCTGCTGTTTTGTATTAAATGAAAAAGGCTCTCTGCTGCTCTATTATAACGTCAAAAAATCCTAAAAATCTTTCTTTTAAAGAATATATACCTAACTGTTATCGAACACTGTTTTTTCTGTTATATTATATCATCAATTACGCCAAAAAAACAACAATTTGATTTTTTTTTTATATATTCTTGAATATAGTCATGTATGCAACCAATTAGTTCATTTTGTTGTCTTAGGTTGAGGTAAAAATATTACTAAATTTAGCACAATGTTCAGTAAGTTCGGCATTTCTTTTTATTGTGCAAATATTTCATAAAATTGCCACGGTTAAAAGAATCTGTTGTTTCATTATGACCTCGAAATGCCAAGTCCTGTTTACCCAAAATAATAGTAACATCAATTAAATAATTTAATAATAAACGGTTTTTTGCATTTTCATTATAAACAATTTTATTAAGACTTGCATTTTCTTGTTGCATCCGCAATAGTCGAAGTCTTGTAAGTGCTAAATTTTTAATATGCTCTCTTGAACTTCCATGCGATTTTACTGCTCGTGAAAAATTTTTTAAATCCGAATATCCGCCCCCTGAACTCCAATTATTTTTGACGCAACCTAATAAAATACAAGGCCAACAATATAAGCTTTCTTTATAAATACTTCCGCATAGCCACCTATAAGTTTCGTACCAAGATATTTGAAAAGTTCTTAAATATTTTTTACCGTGCCTCTTATCGTTAAATATTGCTAAAATTTTCGGCGTCGGACGGCTACCTAATATCTGTTTCTTTTCAGTTTCGCTTCTTCTTAAAAAAGGCGTTTCAATTAATGAAGCAATAATGTCGTGAATAGGATTCATTTCAAAAGCAAAAAGCAAATACAAAAAATGGAACGGTCCAACTTACCAAATCAAAACAAAACAAAAACTTACTCACCGTATTTATTCACCTTAAAAGACAGAACGCCCTCAATCAGCGATTATCGCAATCTATTTCCTATTTCTTTCTCAGCCGCACGCACCACGTAAAAAGAAGCCGTTGGAATATTTCGCTAGTCATGTGATTTAAATAACCAATAAAAGCATATCCAAGCTACAGATTTATCGCCTCAAGAACGCAATAGAAAACGCGTGCATCGGCAATCGCCATCCCGCTCTGTCGTAATCAGGTGACTCGCCGGCATCGGCACCGGCCGTTGATAAATAGGTCAGAAGTCGAAACTTTCCAAGCTAAAATTATTTCGCCTCATTCGAGAGCACTTTCTTTAGTAATGGGTTTGCACGGATCGCACGGTCGGTTTTTTGATGTGGTCAGAATTTATTTTCTAAAATATTTATTATGGGATTATATTTTGTTTTTTTTTTAATGTTATTATGTTGTAAAACTGTTAAAAAGTATATTTCTAATTGGTAATAGATAAAAAGTTATATAAAAAAATTCTCTTTTCCTTTATTTTGGGGGTGAGGCGCGGCCTCAGAGGCCTACCCTGACGAGCCGCCACTGCAAAAAATCTAAATAGGGTTCAGCGATAAGGTTTTCCTGAAAAAAGTATGGTCCCGTTATTAATTATGCCCGCCCACACATTCACTTTCTGCGGATGCTGAGTATGTATGCAGTGGCGTGCCTCAACTACTCGCAGGGCCCGCGGCGCGCGGGGGGCTTCTTCTACTAGGGGGCCCCCAAATTAAACAGGGCATTCAAATAAAATATTTTTTCCATGAAACATTTGGAAGTGACAGTACTTAATGTCTATTTAGATGTAATAGTAATTAAGCAAGATAAAAGACTTACTGCGTTTTAAATAGTTTATTCCACATTTTTAATTCTAAATCCTCAGATATTGGTTAATTAAATGACCCAAAAATTAAAAAAATACCAGAACTGTGTTCTGCATTCCAATAATTTCTTGGCCTTCCTGTAACTGCAGCTGAATCGGAAAGATCATTTTCAAAGTTGAAATTAATTAAAAATGTCCTTAGGTCGACCATGACTCAAAGTCCTCTTAGTTCTCAAACTCTTATCTGGATAGAGCACGAAAGGCCTAGAGAAGTAAATATTGACGAACTAGTTGATAAGTATTTATCTAGTCGGTACAAACATAAAAAAGTCTTGTCTACCGCCAAAGAAAACTATTCTTGTACTCTTTGTTTTTTATTATTTTTTTTGTTTTGCTTGAGTATAGTTATTATTTTTTAATATTTGGTTAAATTTTGTTTTGTGTTTATTAGTTTACCTATATCTATTAATCTCAAAATATATGTCGTTCGTTCCTTTTTTTATGTTTTATTTCTTTTTTTTTTACTAGAGTTATTTTTTATTTTATGTTATGATTTTTGTTAGGCATTTTTTGTTTAGGTTGAGGTTTTCGTGATACCGTGCCACTTTTTTGTCAAACTCATGGTGCCTTAATCAGATTTTCCATAGCCCGCCTCGTTTCGGAGATATAGGGCCAAATTGAAAAAATTGCATTTTGGGACACTCCTCGTATCTCGGTTATCTTTTAACGTATCGAAAAGGTAAAAACTGGCTGTTATAGAGTTTTTTACGTAGAATCCAGTGCCGACAGATTTTTACTCGGGGCCGTCGTTTTTGATACATGACCCAAAGTTACGTTTTTTTTTTAATGGGGCACCCTGTATATTTTTACGTAGTCCTATTCGTCTTATTATGAGCTTTTCAAAAATATATAGTTATCTATACGTATTTTAAAAATAAGGCTACAGTTTAAGTTTTTAAGAATATATTAAGTATATCTATTTTTCGTAATTAGCCATGTTCAAAAGAACTGCTCAAACTAATTTCCATTTTCTCTTAGACATCTCTCACACACTCTTGCAATTTTACCCAGTGCATTTGAAATGACTACATTGCGTGCTTGTATTTGCTAAAATGCCTGCTCAGTGGTGTTCAGGTCTCTGTGTTATGTTCGAAAAATTAAATTTTTTAGGTGACCCCATAAAAAGAAGTCCAATATGGACAGGTCAGGCGACCTAGGAGGCCATCGGACAGGTCCGTGCGTTCCAATCCAGCGTTCGGGGAAGTTCTCTTCTAAATACCGCCTCACAATTTGGAAGTTATGTGCTGGAGCTCCGTCTTGTTGGAAATATATTTGATTCACATGTGCTAAAGGGACATCTTCTATGATTTCTGGCAATATATTTTGCAATATTTCAAGGTAGCGATTAGCAGTGACATCTTCAAAAATATGAAATTTTATTTTATAGTATTAAGCGACATTAAAGCCACTTAATCTTCCTTGTTGCTCGCGTGGAAATATCAAATGTTGATTTTCAGGTGACCAGTGTCTCGTATTGTGCCTATTAAATATTCCAGCACTACTTATATACGATTATCGGATTATATAACCGCCCTTCCAAAATTTTGGTTAGTATTAATTTTTTTGAAAATACCACTGGCAAAAATCAATACGTCGTTCTGCATCTCCAGGATGTAGATTTTACACAACTCTGACTTTATAAGGTTTATACTTATGTTTCTTTAAAATTGTTTGAACCCGAGACTTGATTACACCCACTTCATTCTCTATTTTTCTACAGGACGTTACAGGCGTTACATTTACACTTGCTAAGACGTTGATTTCATCAGCCTCACGATTCTCTTTGTTATATTTCTTTGATATGGGCTTTTTGAAAGAGCCAAAATTTATTAAATTCGATTTCAGCCTATAGAATATTAATTTATTTTACTGCCTCCTTTCCGGATATCTATATAATAAAAGTTTAAGTTTTAAAAAAAGACTGCAATAATAATTATGAAAATAAAACGTTACCTAATGAAATAAAGCTCAGAAGCAGCGTTTATATTTTCATGACTCTCTATGAAACAGGTCAGCATATCACATTGCTCAAAGTTTTCAAATAACTGCAATTTGCAGCCATTTGTTAAAAAGTAATAATCAGAGCGACTAATTTAACACGTCCATTAGTATTAATATCAAAACTTCATTTACTTTATGACAAAGCAGTGACAAACCCATTTTTAACAATCAGTCCATGGCTTACTATGAAAAATATAGATAGATATTATTACAAACCTAAATTGCAGCCTTATTTTTTCAAATAACTATAGATAACCATATATTTTTAAAAAGCTCATAATAAGACGAATAGGACTCCGTAAAAATATACAGGGTGTCCCATTTAAAAAAACGTGACTTTGGGTCATGTATCAAAAACGACGGCCCCGAGTAAAAATCTGTCTACGCCACTGAATTCTTCGTAAAAAACTCTATAAGTGCCAGTTTTTACCTTTTCGATACGTTAAAAGATAACCGAGATACGAGGGGTGTCCCAAAATGCAACTTTTTCAATTTGGCCTGTATCTCCGAAACGAGGCGGGCTATGGAAAATCTGATTACGGCAGCTTGAGTTTGACAAAAAAGTGGCACGGTGTCGCGAAAACCTCAACCCTAAATATTTGCAAATAACGGAGATACCTTGCATTTACAACCAAAATTGGACACCCTGTACAACCCTACTGACAGTTGATTGTGAAATTCGATTTTGAGGACATTTTGCATTAAATAATACACAAACTTCGCCTTGGCTTCCTATTTTGTCTACCCATCCTACCATCATCAAAACTTCAATACGCTATCTCTCTGACATTTCGCTTCACAATGTAAGTTTTCTTGATATTCATTTGCAAAAGTTGTTCATTAAAGTTTTTAAATAAAATACTAAATTGACGTTTTAATGGCGTTAGATGTATGCAGTTTTTTAAGACCTTTTCAATGAGCCTCCACAAGACATAGGTTGCCATTTAAAAAATAAAAAGGGGGGTAGCTGGGAGTTAGAGTGTTAAAGATGAATATTTCAATTTATTCTAAAAAACTAGGTTTAAACGTAAATGAATATACCTGTATAATTGTTTTCGCCATACCGTTCCCATTAAAGAAATATGAACGTATGCTTGACTTCTGGTTAACCCTGTATAATGAAACTAAAAAATAAAATGAAGACAATAATACCCGCCGCTCACAGCCGCTGCTATTAATCTACAAAAGGAAAGGCAATATAACGGGTCTGGTATGAGTCAAAACAATTAATTACTGGCAACGTTGTAACGAAGATGAGATTTTTTCTTAGTAGTTGTTTCAATTAATTAAATCGAATGGAAATACGCTGTTGTCATAGTTTGTCTTAACTCTGCCAACAATTTGTTCTAGTAAAAAATAAAATAGACATTGAGGGAAAAATACCGAAAAACATTGCACATGTACAACAATCATGAAACACACTTCTGTTATACAGGGTGTCCCACAATTCCACTTATTTGGAGGGGCTATTCAATATATGAAAATAATAAAAAAATTGCTATGTCTGAAAACGCTTCGTTTTTAAGATACGGGGTGTTAAAGTTTTAAATATTTTTAGTTTTCTTGTGATGTGCCTCTTATATTTCTAAAGATATTTAACTCAAATTTGACATACGATAAATTTTAGGAAATTATACAGGGTGTAACGTCACAACAAGCGACACTGACCTAGTTTGGCATTACTATCGCCTTTCTTGTTATATTATATAAATTTTATATAAAAATGGACAGTTTTTATGGTGTTAGCTAATGCCAGAAACCATTAAAATGGCCATGTTTTTAAATACATTTTTCTAAATCACTTCAAAATGGTGCAAGATATCAAATAAGCTCAAGGAATATAATAAGATTATATACACTCCCGGCCAATAAATTCCGGACAAAGATAATTTTAGTCAATTTGATGGCCGTCTAACTTTTTTAATTGTTTTCCGATTTTGATGAAATTTTAGCTGAGTGGAGACTTGTGCTTCGGAATGTCAACTTTTACATTACTTTAAAAAACTACCGATACTTGGAACATATACAGGAAGAATTAAAACTTACTTTTATCCCCTTAATTTCTTACGGCCCCGTAGAAAAATTGTGGGATATAATTTAGCTTCATTATGGTTTGGTTTGACCTATTTTTACAAAATATTTTTTGAGTCAAGTCAATATCTGTTTTTTAAGCCATCTATTTCGCCGTATTCGATTTTTACCAAAATGTTACCATGTTAATTTTTGTCTGATGAGTAGTTTTTGAGCTATACGTAGACAGATAAACCGACAAACGGACCGACGGAATTGATCCCTTTTACGAGGGAAGTAAAACAGATTTTTTCAAATTACCCATATTGACTGAAATATGGTTTTGTGGATATGCATTTGTTTGTGGGTTATTTTATTTTAGGTCTAAAGGACCAGGCACTAATACAGGGTGTCCAGTTATCTAGAAGTCCCGGAAAAGGCAGGAAATTTTGCAAGATTTCTGGATTTTTCTATTTTAACCGTGAAAAAATCATCGTCTTAGGTTTTTACAGATTTTTACATTTTAGGGTCCCTCTTACGTCGGTCTGTCTGTCTGTCTGTCAATTTGGGGCGTAGCTAAAAAACTACTTACCTGATTGACTTCAAAATTCGGGTAAAAATTAATAGTGGTATGGGGATGCCCTGGAAACATTATGGTAAAAAGTGAATAAAGCTGAACGAAATGGCGGTCTAGTGAAATATGTTAAAAAAATTGTTACTAAAAAACTACTTATACAATTTGCCTTAAATTTTATACAAAAACCAAGTATTACGTAGGAATTAACTGGTAAAATTATGATGTGAATCCAGGATAATCAAAGAAAATGGCGGTTTAATAAAATATTTGAAAATCAATTTGAAAAAAGTACTTATTAGATTGATTTTAAACTTTATACAGAATTATGTGTGATATAGAGATAAACTGGTAAAATTGTGGTATGGCGCCTAAATAAAATGCACTATTCTTTATAAAAGGAAAGATTCATAGGGAGGGATGGTCCGTGTAAACGAAATTTCCCGATTTTTTAAAATAAACTACTCAACAGTGAAGCCAGCCACATCCATAACTTTTTTAATATTTGGTTTATTTTTTAAATATAAAAAGCAGCGTTACTCTTGTTCTTTGGCCTTCAAGGTGATGCTTTCGACATCTGCCGTATGCATTATACCTTGCGTAAGAAAAAGTTGACATTGACATTAAAACATCACAATACGGAAAGTACAAAAATTTATGAAAATTCGTAATTCTCCAAAAAAAAACACTTGGGTGCTATAATTCCAAAAACATAGCGAGATATACGTATTAGCAACATATTTAAACAATCAAACTAAAGCAATCACCATTTTTGCAGAATTGGGGCAAATTAAAAAATGCTAAAATTTTACACACTTTTATATTTCGCCCGGAATAATGCATATCACAGATATACAGCACAATATAAAGAGTACCACCGTTAAGGCGACAGAACAAGTGTAACACTGCTTTTTATATTTTAAAAATAATCGGAATATTAAAAAAGTTGAACGGTTAAAAATATGTAAGAAAAACTATTGAGTAGTTTATTTAGTCGTTTGTTATTATCAAATATTATTTTCCTATGAGCGTGTGGAAAGTAAAGTAAGCACTTTACTAGTGCGGAAAGTAATTTTCCGAAAGACAAATAATTTTTTTTCAGCTGTATCAAAAATATTAGATTTTTTTTTCAAAAATTATTAAAAAACCCGCTTAACAGAAAGAAGTAATTTCTTATCTAAATTTCAAATTCTTCAATATCCTAAAAAATTCAAAGATTCATCACATTATTTATAATATATAAATATAAAATTTTAATCTCATATCATTCCAGATCAATAACAACAATTTATGTGTCTGTGCGTGATTTAATTTGCGTAGTTATTCGTAATTTTGTGCTTTTAAAAGACGGTTTCGCCACTTAACACGCAAGACATGAAAGTATCTCGGAAAAAGCTGCAGCAGTCAGCAATGGCGGCTATTCAGGTGAAGAAGTTGCAAGCAAACATTATATGTTATATGTCTCTTAAAATTTTAGTTTTTACATTTATTTATTCACCTAATTGGTAAAAAATAAACTGTACATCTCAAATAAATATTTTACTTGACCGTTGGCGGCATGTCTTTTTAAAACTTTCAATCGAACTTTATTATAACAACTATAACAGTGGCGCAAAACGCTTTGACTTTGCTGGAGGTGCTATGTTTAGTTTACGATTTTCCTTCTATTTCCTACTGTCGTTCAGTTTGCGGTGTTGGTTTGCTTTTATTTTCGCGGATTTCGCTGCAACCGGTGAGTTCCTTTCCAGTTAACTTGACTGATTTGTTTTATATTTATTTATGGTGTTGTTACAACTTCAAATTCGATAGTAAAGATGATTGTTCAATACTGGAATAAATTAAAAAACGTTTTTGAATTTATTATAAACTGTGACAAATCTGATAAAAAATCAATCCGCCTTGCGAAAGGATTTTTAGGTGAGATGAACGATTTTGAAGTCACGTTTCTGGCATTAGTGTTTAATGACATTTTCTCAATCACGGACATACTATTTGACGTTCTTCAAAAAAAATCGTTTAACATTCATTTTTGCATATCCAATATAAAACGCTGTCGTGAAGCGCTCTGTAAAAAATATATGAACATTTTTTTTAATACCATCTTTGATAAAGCAAATTCTATTACAGAAATAAATCATTACAAACGTGAGCTTGCTAAGCTTTCACCTGAAGAAATTAGGGCTAAGTATAGAACCCTTTTCTATGAAATATTGGACCATATTTTAATAGAAATGACACTAAGATTTCAAGACATTGAAAAACTTTCGTGTTTGGCAGGCTCTGCTATATTTTCCGAATATTGTTGAATATATTTGAAAATTTGTTTATCGTTAATCGGGAAATATTTTCAACAAGTCAACGACTTAAAAATGAGCTTGGTCTTATTTTGTGCCAATAAGAGTAATTGGAATATATCGCTGCAAGAGCAAGTGAAAAAATTAATAAAATAAATTTATTTTTACCGAAGCATATAAATTGTTTTCCCTTATTTTGACAATAATGTCGACAAGTGCTTCAGTGGAAAGGAGTTTTTCTTGCTTCAAATGTGTAAAAACTTATTTAAGAAATACAATATCTCAAGAAAGACTTACTTCTCTTGGCAATATTTCAATTCAAAAGGAATTTCTGGAGGAGATTAGGGCAACTCATCAATTTTATGAGGATGTTATAAATAAATTTGCTGCTATGGAGGATAGGAGAATTGATTTAATATACAAAATTTAGGTAAGTCGTAAAAAAATATTCTACCCCCTCCACATATAAAAAAATTCTGGTAAAAAAATTATTGCGATATATTCTTGCTTCATTTGCACTTCACTTACTTTTTCACCCACGGGCTGCCATTGGCAGTCAGCTACAGGTGTTGCCCGAAAAATTCCGCCATAGGTATGAAAAATAATACAAAGTTTTTAATAATGGAGCGAGAAAAAGCAGGTAAAATCTTTTAAAGAAGTATTTCTAGCCTATTTTGGTGAAGAAACTGAAACCTGCAAATCTTCTACGCTATGAAACAAAGATGTTGATATAGATAAATATTCAAAATTAAGAGCATTTTTGAAACGGAAAAATATAGGACAACGTCCAAAAAAATCCAAAGTTTTTTCCGAGGCACCTGATGTCTATTTGTTAATTAAAGTTGCCACCATTATTGGATTAGTAGGTGCATGCCGTCGCAAATCTTACTAAGTTAACCATTGATAACATTGAAGACAAAGAGATCCTACTAATCATCAAGAAAAATTGTGCGGTACTGACTGATGAATCAGTCTTGAGTTTGTTTTCGAAAAACACATAGGGTGTCGAAACAGTAGCCAACTTAAATAAATTAGTGGAAATTACTTAACAACAAAAATAGTTTGTTTATTTATACTAGTGAAAATGAATTCCCATCAAGTAATGGATGACTCGATAAAAAAAATCCAATATGGTGGAACAAAATGTTTGAAAAGACAGTAAATATGTGTTAATAAATGACTATGTACCGAACTAAATTGGGTTACACTTCACTATTCCTAATAAAAAGAAAATTCATGAAGGGTTAAGGAAATTTCCGATTTGTTTAAGGTATAGAACACAAAGAACACCCTCTCTCTCTAATTACGGCCCTGCAAACTAACATCCAAGGGAGATTTTATAAAGCTCGGAATAAAGAAACAGCTGGTAAACAAAGCTTTTTAAAATCGTAATGATGACCGAGCATATCGGCAACGTTGACACGCCTAACAAAAGCTGAACTATCACGTCGTGGACACGTGCATCATACTGGAGTGAAGCCCGCTGTAAATACACAAGTCCTGTAAATAGGCGTACCGCATCAGTACCCGACTAGTGTTTCATTAAACGCATCGCAAGAAACTTCCAAGGGAAGAAAAAGTGTTTTCCAATATTCCACTTCATCCAGAAAAGTTGCTCTGTTAATAGTTTTTTGAGGGTGAATTGAGTTTTCCAGTGTTTAAACTGTCCTTTTTTTATTCTATTTTTCTATTTTGCATGTTATATTATTGACTTTCTATGATGTTGACTGAAAGTGCTTTGATTAATTTTAACCATTCTATGTCTGGGTAAGCAATTTTCCGACCATTAATTTAGTTTATTAATTTTATGCCTACTTTTCTACTAACACAAAACATTGCCATCTGTTTATAGGGTATAAAATAAATGGTTTTGAAATATTTTTACGAAATTATTTGGTTTACTCAAAATGAGGTACCAGAAAACATATGCTTCTCAATAAATTGGGTTAATTAAGCACATATTATTTTCAGTAATCTTTATATTCAGTACCAATTAAAAAAAAATCGGTAAATTCACCACGTACATATAACACAGCCTATGTATGCATATTATTATTTAACTTTATACAAATCCTATAAACTGTAATTTATTTGATTTTTTTTTAGTTTATTTATTATTGTTAATATTAATATTTATTTTTCATACCTTTATTTATTTAGTCTATAATAAAATTATGTTATGTCCTTTATTGTTTCCTCCATAAAAATATTTTTATTCCTGAAAATGGAGCTTTAACGAATATTTAAACATTTTATTAGGCCGCCATTTTGTTTTGCTATATTAAACTCACACTAAAATGTTACCAGTCTATCCTTGCCGCACACTTGATTTTTGTGCAAATTTCGAAATCGGATAAGTAGTTTTTTGGTACTGCATTTTTAAATATAGGGAGACATTTTGTTCCGCCATAATGGATGTATATTTGTGCAAATTTCAAAGTCTATCCGATAAAAAGTTTTTTAATAATGCTTTTTTATATTTTTGAGGCCCCCATTTTGTTCCGCCATATTGGATTTTTACAAAAATATAACCAAGTCAATCGGATAAAAAGTTTTTGAGCTATGCCGTTTACAGGCGGAAAGATCTCGAAGGGTAATATTTATAACGATTACAACACTTGAAGTAAAAAGTTTAACTGCTCTTCTTAAAAAACCTAGGGTGAACAATCCCCCCAATGTTTATTAAAACTGTATTTTCCGTTTTTCGATTTTTGTTTGGGAGAGAAAAGTCATTGTCAATAAAATGTGCTGTTTCAGAGGATATCCGTATTTTATGTCCATATGTGTTTTATTTTAAATATTTAATTTTTTTACTAAATTTGGTGTATTTATGTTTTTTTTTTTTTCATTAAATAATGATTCAGAATGAACTCGACGAAGCTCAGAGCTTTAGTGCTATTTTGAATTTTTGCCCGTGAAAGTGAATTATTATAATCCTTTCGAAAATTAAAAAACAGCAGACTTTTTAAAATCAGTATATTTTAATTTGCGAAACTGAAGAAGTAGCAAAATTCACTTATCATATAAGCACTGTTACATGTATTAACTATTATATAGCACTCTTATACTTAGTACTTAGTGTTTTTATAAGACTATAAATAAATAAATTAATATTTAGTCAAAAATAGTTAAAGGAATAAGAATATTTATTTTATCTATATTTATGTATTTTCATTTCCCTCATAAGAGGGAAAGTATTGTAATCGAGAAAAGAATTTATTCATTTATTTATTTAATGCTTTTATTTTTGCATATTACAATTACAGAATTAAGAAGTATACATTATAACTAAATACTAAACCAAAAACAAAACCAACAACAAAAGGCAGAGTTCGCGTCCGACAGTAAAAACGGGGGCAGCCCTTTTCCACTCAACAGAATCAACCCCCCGAGATTTTTTCAGATCTTCACGTTTCAGTGTCCCTAGCTGCCAAAAAACATATTTTCTCAATTCCGTCTATTTGTCTACATGTCAGTTTGTCTGTGGATATGTCTGTTTGTTTGCGGCATAGCTAAAAAACTGCTTCCCCGGTTAATTTCAAGGAGCATGGATCATATGGGGATTACATGTTAACATTTTGTTGAAAATTCAATGTGGAGAATGATCTGATAAAACTTAAATGCGAATCCAAAATGGCGAAAAAAAATGGTGACATAATAAAAAGGTTATAAAATCAGTCTGAAAATACCACTTACTCTAATTGGTTTCAAATATGATTGGATTATTTTCTGCCCTATATTGTTGTATAGAATTTAAATAATCCCGACGTTATTCTTGTAATCTCTGGGATTTCATTAACATTTGCTTTTTATTTATGGTCCGATATTTAAAATCCATTGCTTTAACAATTTTCCAGGGGCTTGTTCTGCTACATGAAATTCGCCTACTGTAAGTACCTTTTGTAGAGAGTCTATTATAGGAATCATTTGTTTATTATACACGTAATAATTTTTTCTTCGAATTAATTCTTTATCAGCTTCTTCAATACCTCTAAATTTTCCGATGTCGGGCCCTTGTTTCCTTGGTGCAATAGTTTTGTTTGATTAACCCTTTATTAGTACTGAGACACTTTAATGGAGAGAAAAAAAATAACCAAAAGGTTCAGAGGTACTAACGTTCAAAACTGGCTTACCAAAGCATGCGAAAAAAACACTGAATAAATGGGAAATGTCAAAATATTTTCAAGTTTTACATCACTTGTCTTTTCGTATAATATGCAAAATAAATCAAAATAGTTTAAATAATGTTAAATACCGCAAAAAGGAGCATTCAAATTTGCTTAAACATCATCAAGGTTTTTTAAATATACTTAACATAAAATTCGAACTAAAACTGCATTGTATTTCTTTAGTTTCTTTTTATGATCACTTAAAAAAGAAAACATCTTTAATATTTACCAAAAATTTAAAAAATTGCATGATAAGCACGAACAGAGGATCTAGTTTATAAATTAAGATAGAAATATATAATTCCAAGAATTAGGTCACAATTAAGAGATATTTTAAGCATCTCCTAGCGCATGGATATTATTGATTCATTCTTGCCCGTGCACTAGCAAAGAGACATGCTTATTTTCGCTCGTAAACAAACATCCTAGAGTTCATTGTTTGAATATCTTAATTAAGCCTTAATTACACATAATCTGTGCCCACTTCTTTTGCTACCTACTTAAGTGACATGTTATAAAAGGAGATTAATTCCAGCAAAATGATTATTTGTCTGAAAAACATCTGCCTACGTGTAGCTTTCGGCCTGACTTTCCTTTGTTGAAGGTAAATTTAGATCTTATTTTATTTAAAAAAGGAAATATTTGTAAAGCCTACAAATACCTTTTACTAGTTATACGGGATGTCTCTGATTCTGTGGAAAATCTCCCACCAATTAAAAAAACGCAAAAATATAACTCTTTATTTATTAAATGAACTTTCTTTTCGGTGGACGTTTGTCAGTACTATAATCGTGGAAAAAATCACCCTCAGATTTTTCAGATCTGATTCTTCATGTTGACTGTTTACTATGTGAATTGCTTTTTTGATAACATTAAGCTTGAATTGTATAATTGTATATTTATTTAATTGTTTTTCTTTGGCTCAACAGCACCTTATTTGGATATCATCTATAGGGTTGTCAAAAGAAACGCACAAAATTTATATCTTCTGTATGAGTCATTTTTCACAAAAACGCTGGAACAAGTGAAGTGGTTTAAATGGTTTTGTATCTTTTTGTAATATTTTCAGTCCTCTCCCCGCAACCACTTAATTTGTAGGCACCCCAACTTTTTTTTTCAAATAGCAACCTAGGTCATGTGGGAGCTCTATGAGAATGTCTTCTGAAACTGAATCAGATAGTAGCAACCAAAATTAGGGGTCTGCTTATTTTGTTATAGTGAAACGAGCCCACATAAGATTTAAATTAAATTTAACTCTCAAAGTAGATCCTTATCGTGTAATGCGGAATGACCTCGTTTAATATCAATTATTATTAGACCCCATCAACCTATTCATTGACAATTTGATTGTATTATTTTAAGAGGATTGATTAAACGATAGTGGCATTTATTATTGCCCTATATGTAAGTCAGCAACTTCCGAGTATCACAATTTTTTACATTGCAAAATACAGGTGAAAAGGTACCCAAATTCTTGAAATTCTAGGACAGTTTTTTCTACATTTGGTTCTTTATTTGGCAAATACCTACACAGCACAAAATAATAAATTCAGTTACCCTTTCAATTTGATCATCGAATTGTAAACAAGTGCTAGTATTTTGGAACTTTGCTATTTTTGAATTACGGTAATAAATGCTCTCAGAGAGGCAGGGTATTGGAATTTTGATATTGTTGAGAGAAAGTACGAAGCCAGGATGTAGTTTTTGTGTTGTTCTATGAAAAGTATCCCGAGAATACAATTACGCGGTCAAGTGTGAGTAGAATATTTCACAAATTTGAAGAGTATGGGACGGTTAGGGATTTACCTAAAAAGGCAGAGCCACCCGTTTTAACTGAAGACAAAAAACTTGATATACTTCTATAAATACAAGAAAGGCCACATTCTTCAACACCTTAGCGCTAGATATCGATGTCAGTACAACTTCTGTATAGCGATTATTAAAGAGCTAGAAGTATCACCTGTATAAAGTCCATGTTGTACAGGAAATGTAGATTACTACGATATGAGATTACAATTTTGTGAGGAAATGATGGGAAGATATGATGAAAATAACATATTTTTTTGAAAATATTATCTTCTCCGATGAGGCTACATTTTATTTAAATGGAATGAAATGAATGTTGGAAGGTACTTGAAGGAATTTTTTCCAAATCAGTGGATAGGTCGACGGCGTCCCATTAAATGGCCACCAAGATCTCCGGACTTTACACCATTGGATTTCTTTCTATAGGGGTATTTGAAAGAGAGTGTTTAAAAATAGACCAAACAGCGCTGAGGATCTACAAGATAGAATAAGGATAGGGAAAATATGAATTTTGTGCATTTCTTTTGAACAACCCTGTATATTGGAAGCTGATATAAAGCCAATAAGCCTAGGAATGGTTAAAGTGTTAAGTTGAAAATGCTTTTTTTTACTTGGATTAATACACGTCCTATTGTTATTATTATTATTATTATTTTTGGCTTAGGAAAATAAATAAAACAGAAAATGTGTTATTAAGAAATAGATATTGAAAAATCGGTACAATGCGCATTAATTTTATACAAAAAGGAACAAAATAGAAACATTTGTATACATTAAAAAATAATAATATAGTAAAAATTAAATTAATTCAAGCAACAGCATATATTATTAAATAAATTAGGATTACATTTGACAGCAATATAATATAATAAATTTTCAAATTCAAATTTTCTCATTCTGATTGCAGTTTATATTCTGAAAATATTCTCTTAAAGCCATTCCACATTTATGGATAATATATACTAACAAACAACAATCACTAGTTGATAAACACTGCAGTCAATTACTATTTTTTCCCTTTATTACCCAAGAAATAACTAATATTTTGTAAATTCTGGTAACCAGTATTTTTTTGCAAAACACTAGTTAATTTTTTGTATTTATTATTGCAGTTAAAAAGAGTCTAACATATTCTTCACTGTTTGACAATTGAAGTCTTTCCGTCTCAAGTAGTTGTGATAGTTGATTACTGCATCTTCTAGGCATACTTGATATACAGTTTTCTATTTTTCCTTGGTCGATTTGTGGTCATTTTTCTAACGGGGCGTCGGCTAGTTCATTCAAATTTTGTAATTCAAGTCTAGGCTTAAGTTTTTGTGCCATACGTGGTCGATCGGATTCAAATCTGGCGAATTAGGAGGCCAAATCATTCGTCTAATATTATTTTGATCAATCAAATTATTAACAATTCGGGCATGGTGAGGGGTTGTATTGTCGTCAAAAAAATAAAGTTGGGTTTTCGTTCTTTTGACATCGGTAGTTTCCCTTACAAAAATTACTAGGTCTGATCTACTTCCGACGAATATACCATCCTATACTGTAACAGACCCTCCTCTGAATGGTTGTGTTGGGAGCATGAAAATTTCCTGATAAGGTTGACCAGATTCTCTGCAAACTCTAAAACGTCCATCAGCTTTTCGGAGCCTAAACCGTGATTGGTCGCTAAATAAGGAATCGCTCCATCCAATCCAAGTTCCCAGTTTTGGTCAATTTGTTCAATATTATGCATTATTATCTCAATTATTACCGAATATGCATTTATCTATGGAAATCACTAAAATATACATTTACAAAAGCAAATATGTAAGTGCATAATTATCCTAAGTCTCATAATAATAATAATTATTATTATTTCTTTACCACAAAGAGAGTAATTCCTTTTCATAATCATAGATTGTCTACCAGTTCAAATAATTTATTATATTATCTATTTTGGAATATATCATATTATTCAGTAAACTTTGATCTAGGGCACTCTGTATCGATAATGGCTATTTGTTATTATTTTCTTTAATTATGAACGCTTAAAAGCTTTCTATATTATGACGGCACACTTTATAAAAACAAACAAAGATAATCAAATATTATGCCAACCGATAAACCATACTAGAAAAATCGTGACATTAATTATTAATTAGAACCATTTAAACTTCATGACCAATTAATCCCTAACAATAATATTTACAATTCGTAAATCGCTTGCATGTTTTTACGACACCCTAATTACTAATATATTAATTAATACTGTAAATAACTTGATAATTAGATATATAAACAACTATATTTGAAATTTACTCTCAACTGTACTGCGCTGTAATTTTGAAAAAAAAAGTACTATATAAATATTTGCCGATGTAGATATATGTCAAGTTACTTAATGATATCGTGGAAAAAATGGTTACAGTAAATTTTACGAAAACTGGTTCTGAATGACTGTAATAAGACTACCTGGGTCTATTTTATTATGTAAGCAATGTAGTTGCACTTCATATATGCTGTATTATATATGCATGTATGCGCTTTATTAAGTCCTTGCCGTCTTCGTCTAAACATTCGGTGGAATCGACACCTTTTCGCTTCTTTCTTGATCTGATGGGATTTGATACAATTCTTTTTACTGTAGTTAGGGCTATCTTAGTCAAATTATATGTTGCATTTACAGCAGTACTAGCGTTAAGTCCTCTTAGAAACAGTTTTTACAATTTCCCTATAGCATCGACAAACAAATGCTTTTTCTTCACCGGAACACTAGAAGAAGCACATTCAACATGTTATTTCGGAAAATGCATACAACTGAACATTTCCTATGAGAAATAAAGACTGAATTTTTCAAAAATGTATTTATAATACCTGCTACAGCCAAACATGGAAAACATTTAAAATTATCTTTTTATATCTAGAAGAGAATCTTTTTATACCTAAAAATTATTACAATCCGGCTCTCTCAACCATATTTGTTTGTTCATTGTTAAACTCTTATCTTCACAATAGTTTTATTGCAGAACCATCTTTCATTATATTCACTATACAGATACAACACAGATCCATTATCTTAGGCAATTCTTCAATATTACACTTCCTGACATTTTTTCATACATTCTAAGAAATTGTATTTATTTTTTACAGATCTGGCAACATGAATAAACTCTGTCGACAAGTGTCCATCGAGTCTCCAGGTCCCATCATTAAGGACTGCGTATTCAGCTTCGAAGTACCAGTCCCAGAAGTTCCCGCGCAGGGTGCCCGTATTCGCGTCGTCTGCGCCGGCGCCTGCTACCGTATGCGCAACCGCAGTCCCTCTATGTCCAGCATTTCATCAGTAGAAGACTCCGGGTATTCCCCAGCACATCATGGGGTCCGTGATGGGGCCCTGTTCCCTGGATACGAAGTTGCTGGTGTCATAGATGCTCTGGGGTCGGAAGTGCAAGACTCTGATGTAAGTACCTTGCTTCAACTATGACACGTAATAAAAACTTTTTTTAAAAAATAATTCCGGTGGTAATACAGACAAATTCTTTTCTTACAGGAAATCAAGGTTGGCGGTCGGGTGGTGCTTTATCCCTATGACGGAATCCCCCATGGATACGCGGAATATATTGTAGTTCCATCGCTGGATTTCTTGGTCCCCTTGCCAGACAGTCTTCCTCTTGGGGTAGCTGCTATGTTGCCAACTGGGGCTCTTCTCGCTAAAAATGCTGTAGTAACTGCGCATAAGCACGTGTTGCAGTTATTTGAAGATCGCGCAGCGGATCATATTGTTAGGATTTTGATCGTCGGTACAGGAGGTTTGGCACTCTGGGCTTTGCGCATTGCTGAACACCATTTCAAGGCACCCGAATATGTGAACAAAGTCAAAATTACCGTTGCTACATTGAAAGATGAGGGACTTATGAGGACTGCTGCTGAACTTAAAAGGTGAGAGTGAAGAAATAAAATAAGCTTGTATGTGAAGAAACATATTTTATGATGTAAATAACTAAGTAATGATTTTTTGCAGAGTAAACATAGTTCAGTGGAACGAAGATTTATATGAAAAACAACTAATCGAGAGAACCAAAAACGCTTGTAATGGCCTGGTTGACATTGTCATCGATTTTGGTACTACTTCCAGGTCTCTACATAGATCGCTTCAGTGTTTGAGTGCTGTAAGTATTAGATTTATTTTTACGTACTTTAAAATTACTAAGTTTTGAAAAATCAAACTGAAAAGTATACGTGTCTGTAAAAAAAATTCGTAACACATAAATACCTATTGTCTTTTTAAACATTTTTAATGGGCGCCATTTTATTCTACTATATTGGATTCATACCAAAATTTTACCAGTTTCTACCTATGCCACATTTCATTTTTGGGCATAATTTAAAATAAATTCAATGAGCATTTTTTTACATTGACACATACCGCCATTTTGTTAGGTCAAGGTGATTCGTACCAGTTTATCCTTAAATGACATTTAATTTTTCTGCAAAATTTAAAGTCAATTGATTACATTTTTTTACGTCGAATTTTTAAAAAAAATATTTAACCGCCTTTTGTTCCGCTATTTTGAATACGTTCCATAACTATTCAAATAATTAGTTTTTTCAGGCTGATTTTTTAGATATTTTATTCTGCGGCCATTGTTTTGCTATCTTAGATGCATGCCACAATGTCACAAATTCACCTAATACAGATGCGAAAGAATACCGAAATACACGTATTGTTTGCTGTAGCCTTGAGAAAGAGTTCATAGATAATCCGCGTCAATGCATGTTATTATTTGTTTAGGTAAAAATAATCTGCACCAATACATTATCAAGGCATATATTCTCAGTAATATATAGTAAAATATATTGCTCGTATATCAATTCCTAGGAACTTAGAGAAAAAAATAAGATATTCGAAATATTAGAAATTCATTTTTATGTTACAAAACTTATATAAAAATTTGATAAAATTTTTAATTTTCTATTGTATCTATCGGATTTTTTAGGCTATATAAATCTTCGGGAACCCATAAAACGACATATTATTCGATTTTTTCACCATCCTAATTTTCACCCCCTTTCTTTTCACCCTTACTGGGGACAAAAGTATCAAAAAGGGTTTATTATTAAAATCTATATAGTGTGTATCAGCCAAATGGAATAAATTCGATAATAAATAAATGGGGGCGTGTTCGGAAAAACGCTTGGACCCGTCGATTGGTATTTTTAGTTGCTCATTTTCTCCAATAAAAACTTTTTATACAGGGTGTGTCCTGTAACAGTGGTCAATGCCAACTTTCTTATTTCAAATGCAACACCCCGGATATTATTTAATTTTTGGAGTCTTTAGGAGATTCTAAACATATTTTATGTTCAATGTCCTATACCTATCTTCAACTATTTCGGCAATATTAAGTGTTTTCAAATTTATTTTTATTTTATTTATTTCGAATTTATTATTATTCATGAGGGTGGCTCTGGTTACTGAACTATTTATTTGATTACAAAAATTCGCTACAACACACTCAATACTTATTTACCATTTAGGTCTTCATATTAAGAATGTAAGCAAAAACCATTTTAGCGTTCCTTTTTATTGATATGGAACAAAAAGAGCCAGTTTTGTTTACTTTTAAGTTTTGTTTACTTTTGTGTAAAATGCCTGGCCTTTCTCTTTGCAAGACAGTAGTTGTCAGTGTCAGTGTCATAGTCTTTTGAATTTCGTTAACTGCATAATACCTAATATCAGAAAAATGGTTCATTTAACAGAAATGCATAAAATAACAATTCTACAAATGATTGGTTATGGAGAAAACACACGAACACAAGTGGAAGTTGCTCGCTTATTTCATGAAAAATTTCCAAATTTGCCGCATATATCCCAAGGGACAATTAGTAAAATAGAAAAGCAGTTTCGCGAGCTTGGACATGTGAGACAGATAAAAAAAGCAGCTGCCAATTCAATAAATGATGATACTAAATTGGATATTATGCTTGAGTTTGAGGCCGCCGCAATGTTCGATATTAGCCATTCGTCGATTATTCGAACATTAAAAGAAAATAAAATGCATCCCTATAAAGTGATACCAACTCAGGAGCTCATGGAAGACGATTATGATAGGAGAACTTATTTTTGTGAACAAATGATGGCTATGTTAAATAACAATGTTATTCAATTAGAACATGTTTTGTTTTCGGATGAGTGCACCTTTACACTTCACGGTCATGTAAATCGTCAAAATTGCCGCTATTGGTCTAGGGAAAATCTTCACTGGATCAGCGAAGAACATACTCAATATCCTGAAAAGGTTAATGTTTGGGCAGGAATTGTTAGGGATCATATCATAGGCCCCTTTTTCCACCCACAAGTTCCAGCGAATATGATATGGTTTCAGCAAGATGGAGCACCGCCCCATTACCAAATTAATGTCCGGCAGCACCTCAACGGAATATTTCCAAATCGGTGGATAGGGAGACGAGGATCGATAGAATGGCCAGCGCGATCCCCTGATCTGACGCCATTAGACTTTTTTTTATGGGGACATATTAAAAATGTTGTATACAAAACTAAACCCCTCGACTTAGCTGACTTAAGAAGACGAATAACGCTTGCGATTAGATCGGTCACGCCTGAGATGCTAAATAACGTCAGAAGAAATTTCTATTTAAGATTAGGAATTTGCCAAGACGTTCGCGGCGAGCATATTCAACAGTTCCTAAATTAACTTTTTACTTTTGTTTATACATTATGAAGAAATAAATAATTTTATTTTTTTAATCTTAATTTTTGCAATAAATTTGAAAACACTTAATATTGCCGAAATAGTTGAAGATAGGTATAGGACATTGAACATAAAATATGTTTAGAATCTCCTAAAGAATCCAAAAATTAAATAATATCCGGGGTGTTGCATTTGAAATAAGAAAGTTGGCATTGACCACTGTTACAGGACACACCCTGTATAAAAAGTTTTTAATGGAGAAAATGAGCAACTAAAAATACCAATCGACGGGTCCAAGCGTTTTTCCGAACACGCCCCCATTTATTTATTATCGAATTTATTCCATTTCGCTGATACACACTGTATACCCAAAGACCAACAAAAGGACATATTACACGGTCATTTACAAAGAATCACTATTTCTGACCAATTAACCCCCCCTTTCAATCCCTTCCCTTCAGCCGATTTTACCCAAAAACAATACGAACCGTTCCCTTATGAAAATAAACAGATTTGTATCCCATTTTAAATGAGGAAATTTAACAAAACACAATAACAACACTTAAAAACTACATTAAGATGAAGATATGTAAAGGGTGATTTTTTCACGATTACAACCATTTTATATGGCAGCCATTTTGTTCCGCCATCTTGAATTCTACTAAAATTTTACTAGTTGATTCCTATATAATACTCGGTTTTTGTACAAACTTTGAGATAAATTGGATAAGTAGTTTTTTAACATAATTTTCACATTTCACTATGCCGCCATATTGGATTTTCACCAAAATGTGACCAGGTCAGTCTCATATGACTTTTAGTTTTTGGCCAAAATTTGAAGTCAGACCGACTGACAGACAGACAGACCGACAGAATTGAAACAACATGTTTTTCGGCATCTAGGTCCCTGAAGTATCATTTGCTGTTGTAAACAGTTGCTGATTAATTTTTATATGGGGCTCAATCCCACATAAATGTTTCCATGTGGGGCTCGGGCCTTTGTGTCCCCATTAAGTCGGCGCCCCTGAGCATGTTAATTGTTATTTTATATTATTTATTATCATTTAAATGTGTCAAAACACGTTTATAATACAGAAGTTCACTATCTAGATCCTAGAATATCCTTTTGTATAATTACAACAAAAACGTTTTTTTTTCAGGGTGGTGTAGTATTAGTTAGCGAAGAAGTGGCAGAACGTTTGTTGCCGAAATTTTCCAGGTTGATCCAGCAAACAAATCAAAAGATCGAAGCCGTTGCAAACGGTTCCATCGAACAGCTTAAAGAACTGGTGAAATACGTGGCAAAGGGAGATATTGTACCTCCTCCTCACACAGAATTCTCTGCCGACGAAGCATCAAAAGTTGTAGAAAAGCTCTGCCACTCTGAGATACCTGGCAGAGCTATATTACGTTTTCACGATATACTATAAATAATATTTAAGTAGCATTAGTTCTGTGGAATATGTATCATATTTCGCTTTATTTCCATTTTTCCTATTTATGATCTTTTTTTTACCAAATATGAATGTTTTGTGATTGTATTACTAGATTTTAGTTTAAAGTATTAATTTTTTGGTCCACACTCTAGGACCGTGTCTCTTACCGAAATTTATAAAACGATTTTCCTTTTCTCTTTGTGTTTAGAAAATATTTTATTTTAATATTTATGAGGACTTTATTATAATAATAATAGGTATTATGTAGCAATAACCCTAAACGTAACTTTAAGTAAATGAACACAAACTTGTAAATTTTGGTAAGAAGTTTATTTTTACCTTGGCATTGTGATAAGCTTTAATTTAGGGTATATTTGCGCCAATAAAAAGTTCAGACTCTGTGTCATGGCTTAATAAAATCTGTAAAAAGGTAAACATTTTATCAAACAAAAATCGTATCAATTTACCTAGCATTATTTATTTTGAAGATTATACCAAATATTTTGGTTTCAAGAGAAAATAATCAATCATGTAAATTGCTTATCCAAGACATCAAGCAAACCTAAATAAAGTCTTGAGGAAGCTCAATACAATTAGCGAAACGTTGACTTGATATGAAAAATCTTCAAAATTTACAAAAATGTATGTTATTACACATTAATAATACAGGTAGTATAAAGGATATTTTTTTAAATACATATCATCACTGAGTTCGTTGTCACTACTGTCTAAATCTATTACTTATGTATTTTCTTTCCAAAACAAATCTAAATTAGTGGCGGCTCGTGAGTATATTGAAGGGTGAGGCTACATGAGGTTAATTTTGTTTAAATGTGAATAAATTTCCACGTCACCCATAAGGTATTATTCTGCGACGCGTTGACCTTTTTTTTTAATGGAGGTCATCGCCAATAGCCCTACTAAACTATTAAAAACTAAAAAAATAAACTCTAAAAAAAGTAAATAAAAATTAAACAAAACAAGTAAAATATGTACACCTATCACTAAAATATAGCGGTGATTGCGATAATAAAAACATAATTTAGTTTATTAAAACTTAAAATAAATAGTTGTATGAAATAAGATAAAAAAACTACTTTTTGTACATTAAATCTATACGTCTGTCTTTTAAGGTTGCAAATTTATCTATAATTTGGTCGTAAAAGTTTTGGTCTTCACTAAGTTCTGGCAGTAATTCCTGCTCTATTGACATCATTGCTAAACCCGAAAGCCGTTCTTGTGTCATTGTGTTTCTTAGGTAGGTTTGGATCCGTTTAAGACATGAAAAATTTCGTTCGGCCGATACACTTGTTGCGGGAATAGTTAAAACTAAATTAAAAAGCTTATATGCTTCCGCAAAAATTGCTTTAAAATCTTTAAATAACAAAGCTAGACTTTCTTCGACATCTAAATTTGAAAATTGTTCATCCCTATACAATACAGAAAGCTCATTCTTTAATCTATCTCTGTCAAAAATGTTTGAATAATTTTTTAATAAATTATTTAATAAGTCGTCTGGAAAGCATTTAACATATTCCGAATATTTTGTGCAATCGACTAAAGCAAAGAAATTTAAATTATTATATTATATATTATTATATATAAATTTTCAAACTGCGTCCCTAATTGAAGAATTATACAATCTATTATTTCGAAATATAATATTTTATATTTAGTAAAAATATCAAAGTCGCTAGAACATTGCCCTCGACGTGTGTTAGTTGGCAGAATAGTGGCTTTTTTAGCAATATTGAAAAGTTCTTTGAAATGGTCCTCGTTTCTAAATTCAATAATTCGTTGCTTGGCAAGGTTTATTTGCGAAATGCAGTAATTTATATCTAAATGCTTTAACTGTAAAATTTGAAACAGTACATCAGTGCAACTAAAAATTTGTTTATAAATATGCGTTAAAAGGCAAAATTCGAAATCATTAAAATGCTTTAGAAATCCTTTTGCATCATTAATAGATTCTGTTCCAGAACTTAAGTCATTAATAATAGTTTCAAATACTATAATTAATTTGTCCCATTCATTAGCCACTAAGTTTAAAATTTTAGACCGTGTATACCATCGCGTTTCTACAGCTCGCGGAATTCTTTTACCTACTATCTGATTAAGCACAAAAGACCGGTTTGGTGATTGGTGGAAATAATTTGGTATTCCTAATAAAGTGGCAAAAAATATACGACTTTGGGTAATCAGTTTTGTTCCCTGTTGTAAAACTAGATTTAATCTGTGGGCGCAACAATGAGTAAACATAGCTAAAGGAGCAATAGATCTAACTTTTGTTTGAAGCCCATTTATTTCACCTGCCATAACACTAGCCCCATCGTAACACTGCGCGACCAATTTATTTTTAAAGTCATAAGGCTCTAAGCTGTTTTGTATTAAATGAAAAAGGCTCTCTGCTGTTCTATTATCGCTAACGTTAAAAAATCCTAAAAATCTTTCTTTTAAAGATCCGTTGGTCACATACCTAACTGTTATCGAACACTGTGATTTTTCTGTTATATCAGTACTATCATCCGCAATTACGCCAAAAAAACAACAATCGGTGTCATTGATTTCTTTTTTTATATATTCTTGAATATAGTCATGTATGCAACCAATTAGTTCATTTTGTATAGTCTTAGATTGTCCCGTAAAAATATTACTAAATTTAGCACAATGTTCAGTAAGTTCGGCATTTCTTTTTATTAAGCATGCAAATATTTCCTTAAAATTGCCACGGTTAAAAGAATCTGTTGTTTCATTATGACCTCGAAATGCCAAGTCCTGTTTACCCAAAGTAATAGTAACATCAATTAAATAATTTAATAATAAACGGTTTTTTCGAACATTTTCATTATAAACAATTTTATTAAGACTTGCATTTTCTTGTAGTGCATCCGCAATAGTCGCCCTATTTTGCTCCAGTCTTGTAAGTGCTACCGAATTTTTAATATGCTCTCTTGAACTTTCATGCGATTTTACTGCTCGTGAAAAATTTTTTAAATCCGAATATCCTCCCCCTGAACTCCAATTATTTTTGACGCAACTTAATAAAATACAAGGCCAACAATATAAGCTTTCTTTATAAATACTTCCGCATAACGACCTATAAGTTTCGTACCAAGATATTTGAAAAGTTCTTGAATATTTTTTACCTTGCCTCTTATCGTTACGTCGCGTCGGACGGCTACCTAATATCTGTTTCTTTTCAGTTTCGCTTCTTCTTTCAATTAATGAAGCAATAATGGCGTGAATAGGATTCATTTCAAAAGCAAATACAAAAAATGGAACGGTCCAACTTACCAAATCAAAACAAAACAAAAACTTACGCGTATTTATTCACCTTAAAAGACAGAACGCCCTCAATCAGCGATTATCGCAATCTATTTCATATTTCTTTCTCAGCCGCACGCACCACGTAAAAAGAAGCCGTTGGAATATTTCGCTAGTCATGTGATTTAAATAACCAATAAAAGCATATCCAAGCTACAGATTTATCGCCTCAAGAATGCAATAGAAAACGCGTGCATCGGCAATCGCCATCCCGCTCTGTCGTAATCAGGTGAGTCGCCGGCATCGGCACCGGCCGTTGATAAACAGGTCAGAAGTCGAAACTTTCCAAGCTAAAATTATTTCTCCTCATTAGAGAGCACTTTCTTTAGGAATGGGTTTGCACGGATTGCACGGTCGGTTTTTTGATATGGTCAGAATTTATTTTTTCTAAAATATTTATTATGGGATTATATTTTGTTTTTTTTTTTAATGTTATTATGTTGTAAAACTGTTAAAAAGTATATTTCTAATTGGTAATAGATAAAAAGTTATATAAAAAAATTCTCTTTTCCTTTATTTTGGGGGTGAGGCGCGGCTTCAGAGGCCTACCCTGACGAGCCGCCACTGATCTAAATATTGTTTTGGTTGAACGCAGTTTTTCCAGTTTTGGCTTCCAATATTAGCAAATTCTTTTCTAATTAGATCAATCAGAAAACTATCTAGTTTAGGAGAATTGTTTTCTTTTTTAATATCTCTTTTCAATTGGGCTCTTAGGAAAGTTCAAAACAGCAAACGGATAAAGTTACAAATAGCTCACCCCAATATAATGAAAAGTTTGATATTTTTTTGCGTTATCTGAGACATAATGTTGACAAAGCTTATGACAGCTTTGATTTTTTTGCGGCGCATATGATAAACCTAAGTAGATGGTTAGAAAACCTTTGTTATATCTTTTGTATTAATTTCGATCTAGTATTAAGTCCGTTCTTATCTGTTTATATTTTTTGTATGTATATATAAAAAATAATTCAATAAATAATACTTATATGTTTTAATTGTCTTTTATTGTCCCAAAGATGTATGAAATTTGGGGAAAAAATGGAACAAAAAACAAAGATGGTTTTACTGGCACCTAGCTATGTATTTATAAATTCGACCAGAACATAACTTTTTTATTAATATAGTAAAAGTACTTTAAACGTGATTTTTTTAGAAATGGTGTGACCTGAGACAATTCGGGGTCTTTATAGGTTAAGGCAGGATGCTATCTGTAAAAAAAATACTTTTAACAATAAGCACATTGCGAAAGCCAGAAAACTGCCCAAAACCTTGTGATTGGGAGGAGGATTGAGGAAATTCTATCGAGAATGAAATCAATCTGATTAATATGTCTTCTTATACCTTCATTTTTCTATTTGGTGTTAAACTTATCATTTCACCATATGTTTTACCCATTCAAACAAATTATTGGGTCAATTTACCTCCCCTTTCAAACAGTGTAAACAGCATTTTGATCTCTGACGGGGAATATATAAGCAGTATTGATTTTTCCAGAGTTAACCAAGGCCTTGTTAAACTTATAAACTGAAATCCCCTTTCCAAACGGTGACAAGTGACGACCTTATTTTCAATTTTCATCTATACGTTCGCAAGATTAATAGACGAATATAATATATTCGCCGGATTTCCCGAGAAGAGACTCTGTTGTAAATCGATTAACAGATCTCGTTGCTTATCAGTTTCAAGCACATTTTGGTCGGTTTCGAAGCAGAATGGCTATACAGGGTATGACAAACTCTCTGGGCTATTAGAAGTATCTAGGAAACCTTTAAACATATGGCTTAGGACACAATTGAACATAACTTTTTTTCTAAAATATTTTCACTGTGCTGTATTGCCGCTTCTATCCTAAACCAGTGGTAACTAACTGGAATGCCTAGCCGTATCTTTACTAGTTGTACTAGTACAGATAAAAAGATTAAAATATAAAAGTTGCATGTCTAGCACCAAATCAGTTTTTTGTCTGTTTAATAGTTGAATGTTAAACTTCTTGGCAATAATTAAGTCTATTAATTAGTACTAGCTCTTTTAAGTAACCCTAAGGAAAGAAACCTAGTGGATCTAGGTCCGGCGACCGTGCTGGCCATTCAACAGCTCCACGACGTCTTAAACCAACGCCCAGGAAATTCTTTATGTTGATACTCTCTTGTCTTTGCCTGTCCACTGCAGGTGTAACAGTTGCAAGTATTTACTAATAAAAAAAAGAACCAATTACTTTATCCACCATAATTCCAGCCCTTACGTTAACTTTTCGAGGATACTGTATATGACCCTCTTTAAATTAGTGAGGAGTTTCATCACTCCAATAACGACAATTAGGTCTATTGACTGTGCCATTCAGAAAAAAGTTGCTTTATCACTAATGCATGTCCAATTTTGCTTGGCTGCTCCATATATTGCCCATAAACAATATATTTTCAATGTCTTTTAAGGGTCTACAAGATAAGGAAAATGCGACATAGGGTTGCATTTAAAAGTCAAAAGTTCAACTTCTTCACGCCATCCCCAAAAGAAATGGAAAAAGCTTAAAAACCCGAAAAAAATTGACTTGTCGGTACATATGCAACTGTCTAATTTCAAACTGTTTAGCTTTACCAGTACATAAGATATAGCCCATACCAAGACAAAACGGGCACCCCGTATGTTCAACTTCCAAGTGAATCCAATTTATAAGATACAATCTTGGGACACCCTTTACAACTTTGGAAACATTTAGTGAAATAATGTTTCTATGTGCTATAGAGGAGCTCGGGTGAAACTGCTTTTAAAGTTTGAAATTGGATATACATTCTTAACTGTATTTGCCCAGAGTAGATAAATGTAGAGGATATATTTGCAGATGAATGCTATCTTTCCTTTTCACCCGTTTGTTTAAATCAAGTGAAAGTTTCAAAATTAAAGGGTGAAAAAAGTCTGTTCTTAAAAAATAAATAAGTACTTACATATAAATCATTGGCGGATCCAAGGGAAGAGGGGTGGGCAATATGGTCAATTGCCTCACCTTGCGACAAAAACTTGATTAAAAATATCATTATTATTGGCTTCTAAAACGCTTTGGATGTTAAATTATTACTTAAATAGTACGATTTTGGGCATAATTTAAAATGAATTAGCACCAGTTTGTTCTTATATCATATTTAATTTTTCTCCGAAATTTACAGTCAAGTTAATAAGATTTTTTTACGTTAATTTTTGTCATTTGGCCGCCATTTTGTTCCACTATCTTCAATTTGTAACACAAGTTTACAAGCTTTGCTTATCTCTATATCACACTTAGGCCAGCATTTTGTTTTGCTATCTTATATTCCTACCAAAATGTTACAAGTTCATTCTTATGTAACACTTTATTTTTTTGCAAAATTTGACGTAAATTGAATAAATAGTTTTTTTTAGTAATAATTTTTTAACGTTTCACTAGGCCGCCATTTTGTTCCTCCATGTTGAAAGAGTACCACACTTTTACTAGTTCATTTCTATACTACAATTAGTTATGGCACAAAATTTGAAATCAGTTCATTAAGTAGTTTTTTCAGGATGAATTTTTAAATATTTTATTAAGCCACCATTTTGTTCCGCCATCTTAGATTCGTACCAAACTTTTACGAGTTGATTCCAACAAAATACTTGATTTTGGTACAAAATTTGAGACCAATTGGATAAGCACTTTCTTAGTAATATTTTTTTTAACATTTCACTAGGCCGCCATTTTGTTTTGCCATTTTGGATTTTTACAAAAATACTAGCAAGTCATCCCCATATGACCTTTAATTTTTCACCAAAAGTCGATCGGGTAAGTAGTTTTTAGGCAGACAGACAGACCGACGTAATAGAGAAAACATCTAGGAACCCTGAAACGTAAAAATCTGAAAAAATCTCGGAGTGTGATTTTTTCACGATTATAATACTTCCCTTTTATGAAGGAAATAAAAGTACTTTTGTGAAATACGCACATGTTATTTGATGTTTATTTAAAAAAGAAATGTTTCAAATTTGCAATTTTAGTTGCATTTTTACTCGCAATACTAATTTATATTTTCCGTAATCTTAAGTGCCCTTCCCCCCCAACCCTTGAAGTGATTGTGGATCCGTCCCTGATATAAATTGTGCACACCTTTAATTTCTTTGATAAAAAGAGAGATTCATTACGACTCTTACGAGTAAAGTTCCTCGTAAAGGAAATTTACCCACTGTTTCATTTCTCCATATAAAAAAATTAAAGGTAAACATTAAAATACCCTACGTTGTGGTAATTAATTTTATTCTTTTGACAACCACTGAACAATATCCAGCCTTTAAAATTATTAAATATTACGAAAGGTTTTAAAGTCCCATTAATCTCATGACTGCTAAATCTGGAGTTATTTCCAGACACCTGCAGAAATAGTCACCATTAAAACGAAAGTTGGTTAAAAATTGATCCCTCCTGAAACGCGAAAATAACGAACAGCTTACAAACAAAGAAACCGACTTCTGAAACTAAAGTTTTGATTGCTGAAACTCTCTAAAGCTAACTTCAGTCTGCTAGAATGATGACCTTATTCGGACGTTGCCAGAGCGCACATATTTTCCTGGATAAAGGCAAATATTTTAATTGCGTCATTTTGCAGGTAGTAGCATTTTTTCTTTATCTTGTTTCGCTGTTTATTAATAAACAATGAAATACAACTAATACAAGCCTATTGAAAATATAACTAATATGAGAAAATAATTTTTAACTAGGTTGCTCCATTTTTCTAATACAGAGTTTAGCCCCCCAGATACTGCAAATACTGAAGCAACGGCGTAGTCCGGATCTGTTTCGTTCCAAGCATACTGAATTCTCGCTTTTAGTTCATTAATATTTTGTGACCAAAAATACTTTAAATTAAATTTTTTCATCAATATTTTTGTAAATATATTCCATAAAAATGCAATCTGGGTTACGCGAGGGTCATGGAAGAACTCAAATTTCTTTTTGCCCAGCTAATTATGACAAATAACGTAATTGGTTAATTTTAAATTAATGAAACTCGTACCGGACACTTATATATTCAAATCTTGGAGGAATCTGTAATAGCTGCAATTGTAGCAACTATTGAGGAGGACTATATTGACTATCACGTGGAGCTGTTAAATGGCCAGCACCCTCGCCGGACCTTACTCCAATTGATTTCTTTCTTTGGGGTTATTTAAAAAAGCGAGTATTTCTTACAAAAGCCAATAATTTAGAAGAACTACAATAAAATATTACTGAGTCTTGCGGTTCGTCTCGTCGAAGGCAGACCTCTGTGTTATTAACATAAGTGGTTCCACGTGTTCGGTTTTGCTGCTTTATTTCGGGGGGAAACGGGAGACTCAACCGCTCAGAGTGGAAACTAACGACCCCGCAAGAAAGGGAGCAGACGCTGTGAACGTGTAAGGCCTAGTTGTTCCTGCATTCTATCCCGTTTGTCTGCCGCAGTTCTACATAGAATATTAGCGTAATGGCCGCTATGTGGCGGGAGTGGGAGGGGTAAGGGGATAGCTTGAAAGAAAAGGTCATCTCATGAGACCAGTAGTACTCTCAAGGGGCATCTAGTGGAAGCCAAGATGCATTTCAAAAATTAAAAAGTTATTTGAAAGATTCGGGGTGTTCGGGAGCTAAGAGCTGGCCATCTGGACATCTTACCTATTGGGCTGGAGAATAGCGCTGAAAGCAAAAAAGTGGCAGCCGACTCCATTTTGAAAAAGAAAGAAAGAACGAAAAATATTACTGATGCCTAACCTTGCCTTAGTGTGACGTCTGAAATGTTGCAAAACGTTAGAACAGATTCTGAAATAAAATTTATTATTACCAAAAAGTTAACGCTGATCATTTCAACATCTTATAAAATAACGTTAAAAATAACAATTTTAACTCTACGACTCAAATTCTTAATTTAATATTTAGCCATTTGAAAATTCGATAGAAACCTTCACTTTGCGCAGAAATTTTGGTAATTTAGTCTCTAAATTAAGATAAAATTCGATATAGAGCCTTCCGTTGTCCCCCATCCGGGCGCCTATGTTTGGTGGTACATATGCACCAAATTACAATATTTTTAAAAAGCATACCAGTAGTTTGTTTCAAAGCGTGATATCACGTGACATCACGTTTTAAATTAGATGAGCACTAAGCATGATTGGCGAATATGAGCTCACAGATCGTAATAAGATGCTTTTAATGTTGCAAAAATACTGGAGAAATGTAACAAGAAGAAGGTATCCAAGGATCCTTTTTACACTCAAGAATTAAAATAAATAAATATACAAATTTTACTAAATTAGCCCCAACATTTAATAACATCCTATTTTTGCCAAAGAACGCTCAGAAATATTCTAGACTAACATACGATCCAAACGAAATCTAATAATTTCAAAAGTATTTTCCACGGTTATTCAAACAACGCAATCTCATTTCCTCTGCTACAAGAGACTTGACAACGCCGCTTTCAGTCAGTTTTCAGGCCACTCTGTTTTCTTTTCAGTCATTTCAGTTCACTGTTTACTCTAAGACCATGAAGGGTCCAGACTTTTTAATCTATTTACTATTATTTTCTTGAACATGTGGCACTGAAAAACATGTAACTCTCGTGCAAGAGGTTTTTGCTGAGATGGGATCTGGATTTTTCCTTGTCTCTTTGTTTTTTTACTTGTTTCCAATATTACTGAAAGCTGAACAAGGTAGGTATATTTTTAAATTTACTTTTATTTTTAAAGAATGTTATTCATGAGTGACACATCTTATTCTAGACTTCCTAATTTTGGGATTTTGCCGAATTTTTATTTATACATTACTGAATGTTTTGAACCATTTTAAAGTTTGACATACTAGTAATTTTAAAGTTAGAAATGCTAGTATTACTTTAATAAATGAATCCTTTGAAATTATTACTAAAATAATAAATAATTTATTTGTGATATTTACGTTCTTAAATACTGCCAGTTTAATGCAAACTATATATTTTAACCTAAAGTTAAAAGGAAGACTAATATTTTTTGAAGATATTAATTATTTTAGTTTATTTTTTAATCATTTGCCCCTTATTGCTTTCTTTGATATTTAAAAATTTGTTTGGATGTTCGTGATATTTTTATTTTCATTTAGAAAAAAAACACTCACCTGTTTTTAAATACAGGTCTCTGAGAAAAAATGGGTCGAAAAGAATCGGGATTTGTAACTAATAAATGAAAAAAAATCATGGATTTTTTAAATAAATGGTTTGTTGTTGGTGGTTTTGTTTAAATTCTTGCAACAGGAAAGAGTGGTGCTCTCCAGCCTAGCCTTTAATGTTATTTATTTTTATTAAATATACTTTAAAATGACAGTTTTCATTTTTTTTTGCTTAATTTACTTACCAGATAATGATTGCCGATATAAATAAAAAATTAAATGTGGAAGTTAATACAACAGAAATTGTAATTAAAACAAAATATATGGTTTTTAGGATCTCATTATTATGCAACGTATTTAATAATTTTGGACTGATATTTCAAACCAACATTGTAAAATAGATATGACAATAATTTCAAATTTGTTGAACATAAAAATTATAGAATAAAAAAATTATAATTACTCATTACACATTTTATAGCACGTACTGTTTTATATCTGTGTAAAAAATCAGAATAAAAAACATAGAAAAATACAACTTCAAAAAAGTACTAAAATGTAAGAAAAAATTTTTTTTCCACCCTGAAAATTTGCATTTATGAAGTCGATGTTAAACTAATTCTTTATTATTTAATCATAAAAACACAATTACGTATTGAGTGTCTCTATGTGTATATACCACGAGTATAATTAGTGTCTTTATTATTATTTTGACGCTGACATCCTAAAGTCAGATTTTCAATACGGAATAAAATAATACACTTTTAGTGCTTTTTTGATGTTAGTTTTATTTTTTTATAAATTTTTTTATTGCATCCTTTTAGTTCTATTTATACAAAGTTTTATTGCAAAGTCAGATTTACAGTTTTCGAAGGCTAAATCAAGATTAAAGTCTAGGAATATCACTAATAAAATAAACAAGTCGCTACTTGTCCATTTTGTATATCAAATTTTGCCAGAATTACGGGACTACTATTGTATAAAAATATATATAGAAAACTAGCGATATTCAACGTCAAAAATTAAAATGATTAGTAAAATTACACTGCGTGGCATTCAAATCCTCGAAAACACTGACCTCGTATCTTATTTCGTACTTCACATCGTATTTCACCTCGGATTTCAATTTGTACTTCACTTCGGATTTCATCCCAGATTTCACTCCGTACTTCACTTCGGATTTCACTTCGTACATTACTTTGGATTTCACTTCGTACTTTACTTCAGATTTCACTTCGTACTTTACTTCGGATTTCACTTCGGACTTCACTTCGGATTTCACTCCGGACTTCACTTCGGATTCCACTTCGTACTTTACTTCGGATTTCACTTCGTACTTTACGTCGGATTTCACTTCGGATTTCACTCCGTACTTCACTTCGTACTTTACTTCGGATTTCACTCCGTACTTCACTTCGGACTTCACTTCGGATTTCACTCTGTACTTCACTTTGGACTTCACATCGGATTTCACTCCGGACTTAACTTCGGATTTCACTTCGTACTTTACTTCGGAATTCACTCCGGACTTCACTTCGTACTTTACGTCGGATTTCACTCCGTACTTCACTTCGGACTTAACTTCGTACTTTACATCGGATTTCACTTCGGATTTCACTTCGGACTTCACTCCGGATTTTACTTCGGGCTTCACTTCGGATTTCACTTCGGACTTCACTCCGGATTTCACTTCGGGCTTCACTTCGGATTTCACTTCGTACTTTACTTCGGATTTCACTTTGGATTTCACTTCGCACTTTACTTCGGATTTCACTCCGGACCTCACTTTAGAAGAGGTTTACATTCCAGATCTAACTTGACAGTAATAGGTTTATAATGACATAAGCAAAATTGAACAAATGGTTTTTCTAAATATCACAAATATAATAACTACTGGGTCTACTGTGTATTAAATGTTGCCATAATAATTACGGTACTACTCTTATATAAAGTGCCATCTATACATAATTATAGAAAATTAGCAATATACATAGCTAAAAATTAAAAGATTAGTAAAATTTATTTGTTATTTTTTGAGGAATATTTTGGTATATAATTTACGAATTGTGAAAAGCTTTTTTTCCTCATTTTCTTTTTAATCCTAACGACATCACAGTCAAATCAGCACACTAAGGATTAAATTTGCCAAAAATGCTTCAAAGCCGTAAGTCGATATCTCATTTAGTTACCCAGATATTTCAGTTTACATTTTACTATAATAGAAAATTTACTCACGCCGCGTCGTCAGCAGTGTAGATAACTATTTAGTTTTTATACAAAAAATTACTTTGTATGTGTCTGCTCCCCCTTTTTTTAGATGAACACAAAACTTTAACTTATGACAAAATAATCTAAAATATTCACAAAATTCTATTCTTTTTAGGGTCTTATGATAATTTACTTAAAACTATTAAATATCATTTAAACTTTATTTAGACCATTATAGAGATATAAATAAATAACCTTCTATAGTTACAATAAAAATATCACCTTGCTGGAAAAAATTCTTTAAATTTTTTAACAATAGGCAATACGATGCCGAGATAAAAAATATGTTTTTCTACAACCGTCCTTAAAATCCTATTTTACACACTGATTGCAGTAGCTAAAGCTTGTTTTCAAGCACCGATGCGTGAAATACAATGCTTTCCCTAAAGGATTTACTTCACGCACCGGCTCAATAAGAAATGCATGGGCCGCCATTAATTTTAGGCACCGGGCCCGCACTGGTAATAATTTTATTAGGCGGCCGTGCCTCGCAATTTGTATCGTTGTCATGGTAACGAGTTGTCAAATTGCCAATGCAAACAGTTTAAAATAGACACTTTAAGTTCGAATAGTAATTTGAACAGTTTATTATTTTAAGTTATAATAAGAAATAATTATGGACTCTGATATAGAAATGTGTACTCCACCAGATATTACGGAAGCAGCGAAATCAGCTAGTAATTCTCTGTTACCTCAGAAGTCAAAGGAAATTTATGAAAACACGTACAATAAATTTATGACCTGGCGCAGTAAGAACAATATTCAAACCTTTTCTGAAAATGTTTTACTCGCATATTTATCAGAATTGTCAAAAAATGTGAAATCATCAACACTATGGAGTCATTATTCAATGCTAAAAATTACTATTAGCATTAAAAATAACATTGACATTGGTAAATATCCAAAAGTTCATGCATTTTTAAAACGGAAGAATGAAGGATATATTCCACAAAAATCTCGAATATTGGAGAAAGAACAAATTTTCAAGTTCATAAATAAGGCTCCTGACGAAGTTTTTTTATTAACCAAAGTGATATTAATATTTGGGATTGCTGGTGCTCTAAGAAGAAGCGAAATTTATAAGCTAAAAATGTGCGATATTCAAGATTTAGGAAGTGTTCTTGTTGTATCCGTCCCTGATACAAAAACCAAAATAACAAGAAAATTTACCATTACCGAGCATTTAGAATTATACAGAAAATATGCCGCCCTTCGTCCCCAAAATTATCAAGAAAACAAATTCTTCATCAAGTATCAAGGAGGAAAATGTACTCGCCAAGTCGTCGGGATAAACAAATTTGGAAAATTGCCTAGTGAAATAGCAAAATTTTTAAAACTACCACATCCAGAAAAATATACAGGCCATTGTTTCAGACGATCATCTGCTTCCTTGCTAGTTGAAACCGGTGCAGATTTACTAATGTTAAAACAACACGGCGGTTGGAAATCTTCAACGGTAGCTGAGGGTTACGTAGAAAATTCCCTTAACAAGAAAAATGATATTTCAAATAGACTTTTGTCAGTTCAAAATCCAAATATGACCTCGATCACAAGCAGCAATATTATTAACAAATCATCATCAAAGGAGGCTACAGAAGTTAAATTTAGTAATCTAACAAATTGCAACATTACTATTAATAATTACAATAATTATAAAGAAGAAAATTAAATAATTTAACTATAATTTCTATTAAAAAGTTACAATTATTATAAAGTAGAAAATTAAATAATTTTACTATAAGTTCTATTAAAAAGTTACAATTATTATAAAACAGAAAATTAAATAAATAGTTCATTAGTTTAATTTGTATTATATAAAGGAGAAAATTAAATAGTTTAATTTTATTTCGTACTTGTATTATTTACGGTTGTAGAAAAAGTATAGTGTGCAATACGTGCGTGAAGACTTTTATACCCTTGTGTGATATTGTGACCCTCGCCTTCGGCTCGGGCCACAAACATCACACTCGTGTATAAAAGTTAACTTCACGCACTTGTTACACAATATACTATATATACATGCATTTTACAAAGTCATATACGTGATTGTCTTAAAAGATTTAATATTAAAAAGAAACCAAGTGTAAAATGATTGGTGATGTTATTGGAAAATAAAATAGTGAATAATAACTTCCAGTTTTTTTAATGAGATATTCTGTATTTTATATCGCAATTGAAACACGTTTATATTGCTGTATCTAAAAATACGAACTATTAATTTTACACACAGTGATCAAAACGTTGCAGTCACTTCTTGATAAAATGATCAATATTTCTAAAAATATATAAAAAATATGTGACATCCATTATCATAAATATATTACTACTATAACACAAATGTTGGTTGCTTTTTGTAGGTTTTAAAATTTATTTAAATGAATACTGTGATTAATTTCTTTAATTATATAGCATGTCTACATACAAGATTATGCAACGAGGACTAAACAAATCGGTAGAAAAACCAACATTTATTTATAAAACAAATGAAACCAAAAAAGAAACACTAAAAAGTAAAAATATTATTTTATTTTATCTTGAAAATTTAACTGTATGAAGTTGGCATCCAACTAGTAAACACGATAACCCGACGTTAAATTAGTAGTACTAGGTTCAAAAAGCTCAATACATAAATGTTTTTTGTTTTTGTGATTAAGTAATAAAGAATTATTTTGGCGCTGATTTCATAAAGTCAAAAGTAAATGTTTTAACATTAGGTCGCATATATCTTAAAAACCAATATAACAATCAATTTGGTGCAAATTAAAAAGTCGATAAATTTCTTTTACCTAGAAGTTCCCTGGTCATTAATCTTTCTTTTTATTAGGAATAGTAGATTGTGACTGTATATTATTAAAGCGTTGAATAGAGTGGACAAATTTATTTTTTTTTCATATAAGGTGTATATAATACCTATTTTGAACTTCTTTCGACTTATATCCGATTTTTTGAATAATTATTACTCTTAACATTCGACAAATTAAAGATATCAATTTATAAGCGATTTTATAAATAATTAACATTGAATTTCGAGAAATGGACATTACACATCTAAAACGCTAAGTTTTTTATGATGTAACCACAGCTTACGCAATCCCAAACGATTTTCTTTTAATATAAATTGTGATTCTGAAAAGAACCGATTTTGTCGGTAAATTAAAAAACTTTTGAAATTCTCACCAAATACATCAGATGTTTAAAGTGCTGACCATTTACATGTAAGCAATCGGTAATACGTAAGCAATCGGTAATACATTTCATCACATGACAGCTAGTATCTTTTTGAATTTCTGATAGATCAAGTTGTTCCTTGCCTTACCCGATTTTCTCGATTTCTTTTTTCGAATTTGCTGGTGTTTTATAAACCATTTCTTTAATCCTACACCACAGAGAAAAGTCTAATGGAGTAAGATATCCACCTATCTTCAAACATATCATACAGTTCGGCGGAAACTTCATGGGTACTTCATGGAGCTCCATCCAGTTGATACCAAACAATTTTTCAAGTCCATAAGCAGTAGATTATCCAAAGTCATATACGGTCGTTCTAAGAACTGCAATATATATTGCAGAAGTTAAATTTTCTGCATAAAATGTTGGTTGCCTTGAACTTCGGATTTCACTTCGTACTTGACTTCGGATTTCACTTCGCACTTCACTTCGGATTTCACTCCGTACTTCACTTCGGATTTCACTTCGTACTTTACTTCGGATTTCACTTCGTACTTTACGTCCGATTTCACTTCGGACTTCACTTCGGATTTCACTCCGGACTTCACTTCAGAAGAGGTTTACATTCCAGATCTAACTTGACAGTAATAGGTTTATAATGACATAAGCAAAATTGAGTAAATACTTTTTCAAAATATCACAAATATAATAACTACTGGGTCCATTGTGCAATTGCCTATCCATCAACAAACAAAATACATTAAAACTAAATTTTTGTTGGTAACCTTTTTCTTTTATAAAGTGTAGATTTTATGCAGCCCAAAAATGATTATTTTGATGATTAAAGACTTTTGCTTCATCAGTCAAAATAATTCTTTTCTTATAAAGCCTGTAATGTAATTAGTTTTTAGCCATCCATATTATGTTTATGTAAAATTCTCCATATTGATGTTCGAGTTATTCCTAAATCATTTTTGGTACTTGTTATTGAAACATTGATGGATAGGTATAAAAATACGGCAAAACTTAATATTATTTTTTTCGTTTTCAGTAATAGGGTGAAATTGAATTCTTGGAGCCTGTACAGTTCCGAAATTTAAAAAGTTACCTTCAATTCTTAGAATTCATTGGCAGCAAATTCGGAAAAAGAGCGTTAAATCTTCTCCAAGTCATTGCAACAATTCTTTGAGACTCGCCATGATTATAAAACAAATTTAAAATATCTGGATTTGAATAACTATTATTTTCCATTTTCGCTAACTTAATCTGACATAAACTAAAAAGTCAGGCATGCCATGCCACCATTGTTACGTACTGCAATTATTACATCATAACACACTTGGCGTTTTAGATGTTTAATGTCTTGTCGAATGTTAATAGTAATTATTCATTCGTTCAAAATAGGTATAGGAACACCTTTTATGAAAAAAATTCAGTTTGTCCATTCTATTCAACGCTTTAATAATATACAGGGCACGCATTTAAAAAAGTCACTTTTGGTCAAATTTATAAAATCTGAATTGCAGGTAATTTTTAGGACACTCTATATATAAAAGTCGGCGATCCTATGTTGCTAAGGTTAAAAAATTTTACATTGGTTTGAGATCTGGAGACGAAAATACTGAAGTTTTAATTCGTAAAAAAAAACTAAATAATTAATATTTAAGAAATGTTAAAATGCCAGTTACCAGTAGATCTGGTAATACTGCAAAATCTTTTCAAACACATATGACTTCTTAAATAATCAAATTTAGATTTTGCGAAAAAGTAATTATATTAAACAAATTAATTAGTTTATATATGAAATAATTAGTATCAGTATCTCAAAAATCGATTAACCTGAAAAGTTATTCGAAAATCAATTAATCCAATCCAACCCATTTGCAATAATCGTTTTTCCAGCCCTAATTGATATACTGTATAATCAGTTCTAGGCGCTAAAACTGGAAGATATTTTACAAAACTCTTTTTTTTTTGCAGCATCATTTTATGGAAACAGTTATATATCAATTCCATTCGAAGAATCCAAGACATCATCAGACATATATTTCAAGTTCAGAACTCGACTGGCTGACACATTAATTTTACTTGTTGCCGGTGTAACGGACTATTGTAAAATTGATCTCGAAAACGGAAGAATTAGAGTGGTGGTTAATTTAGGATCTGGAGAAGCAGAACTAGTATCTCATGGGTCCACAAAATTAAACGACTTTAAATGGCACGATGTTAGCATTACCAGAAAAGATGGGAATTTGTCAATGATTGTGGATAAGGCCAGAAAAATCCAGTGAGTTGCACGCATTTTTAATTACTAATTTAATTTATTTTTTAATTAATTATTGCTTAGTTATATCAAGCCTTTTTTTAAATCTAACCTGTTCGAGAAGCTAATCTAAGTTTAGTGCTAACCGTATGGTCGTATACAGAAAAATATTTCTGGGATGGGGAAGCGGCAAGTTTTCCTTTTTAGGAAAGCAAAAGTAAAAACTTAATGTCTTCAGATACTAGGTAGGTTTAATTTTATTTATTACCTAGGTAGTCTATACTTAGAAAGCAGGATAATCCAATAAAATTTCAACTCTATTTCACAAAAGAAATATTTGATTTCAAGAATAATAATATCCTTGTTCTTTAAAGCAAATAAACATCGAATGTTATAAAACACCCTGTATACTATATCCTTGTTAACCAGTTCTGGTTATAAATCTACTTTGTCATAAGAAACAATGTGTTTAGGGAGAAAATAACTGATATTACATTACATCAATGTTAACATGTCAGTAAATTACATGCATTTGTTGATCCTCTGTAATACATTGTTCCTCGCGGCATTGTTTTTGTTTATTTTCTAGTGCATTATTCAGGAAACAATAACTAGTCAATGAGCATATAATATACCGGGTTCCATTTAAAAAAAGTTGGTATTTTTTGACAACTTTTTGCTGTCCGATGACAAATTCTGGAAACTCAGAATGAAAATGTCAAGTTTTGTAATAAAACATTTATCAGATCTTTTAATAAAAGCTCGAAAATATAAAATATACAAGGTATAGGTAGTAACTATAAAGTTCTTCAATTTCGACGGATTATAGCTGTTATTGTTTTTGAAATATTTAGAAAAAAATCGGTAAATTTCCTTTACCCGGAACATCCCTCGTCATGAATCTTTTCTTTTATTAGGAATAGTGAAGCGTGGCCCAATTGAGTTTAGTACATAGTCATTTAGTGACACTATAATAGTATATACTGTGTTTTTAAACATTTTTATTGGGCGCCATTTTGTTCACCATATTGGATTCCTACTAATATTTTTCCAGTTTCTGGCTATGCCACACTTGATAGTTGGGCATAATTTAAATAGAATTCGTACCAGTTTATCCCTATATTACATTCAATATTTCTGCAAAAGTTAAAGTCAATTGAATAAGATTTTTTTACGTTAATTTTTTAAAAAATTTCATTTGGCCACCATTTTGTGCCGCCATCTTCAGTTCGTGCCACAACTTTACCAGTGTTTCTATATATCACACTTATCACACAAAATTTGAAATTAATCTAATAAATAATTTTTTCAGGCTGATTTTTTAAATATTTTATTAGGCCACCGTTTTGTTTTGCTATCTTGGTTTCATACTAAAATGTTACCAGCTCATTCTTACGTAACACTCGATTTTTGGAAATTTGAGGCAAATTGGATAATTGGATTTTTTAGAAATAACTTTTTTAACGTTTCACTAGGTCGCCATCTTGCGCCGGCATGTTGGGTTTTTACTGAAATATTACCAGGTCATTTCTATAGGACCCTTAATGTTTGACTACAATTTAAAGTCAATGTGGCAAGTAGTTTTTAAGGTATCCCGAGCACTGACAGACTAACGAACAGTCCGATGGAATTGATAAAATCTATTTTTTGTCATCTAGGGACCCTTAAATTTGAAGATATGTAAAGCCTCAGAGGGTGATTTTTTCACGATTACAAACATCTTATTTTGCTCCGCCATCTTGAATTAATATCGCCATTTTACTAGTTCATCTCTATACCGTAATTAGTTATGACACACAATATGAAATCAATCCGCTAAGTAGTTTTTCAGGCTGAGTTTTTAATAATTTTATTTATCCGCCATTTTGTTTTGCCATTTTGGATTCGTACCAAAATTTTACCATTTGTTTCCTAAACAATACTTAAGTTTTGAGCAAAATTTAAGATAAATTGGATAAGTAGTCTTTTAATAATAATTGTTTTAATATTTCACTAGGCCGCCATTTATTTCGCCATATTGGATTTTTACCAAAATGGCTGTTCCCATATGACCCTTAATTTTGGACCAAAATTTGAAGTCAATCGGGTAATCAGTTTTTATCTATGCCGCGAACAGACACAACGATAGACAGGCAGACAGACCGATAGAATTGAGAAAACATGTTTTTCGACATTTAGGGAATTTGAAAAAATCTCGTCGAAGGGTGATTTTTTCACAATTACAATACTCCCCTTTTACGAGGAAAGTAAAACTTTTTTTGTTGTAACTTTTTTACCCTCCAAAATTTTTCAAACCTGTAAACACACTTCCAAAGCAACATTTTTTGTAAAATATTGTGGTGCTGTCAGATTTTGAATCTGACGTTTTGTAAATGGGAACCCATCATTAACTTATATTTTCTTTAATACACACCAGAATTTTCTATTTTGTTTTTTACAAACCTTTAACTTTACGTACTTTGCTTCGGATTTCACTTCGCACTTTACTTCGGATTTCACTTCGGACTTCACTTCGGATTTCACTCCGGACTTCACTTCGGACTTCACTTCGGATTTTACTTCGTACTTCACTTCGAATTTCACTCCGTACTTCACTTCGGATTTCACTTCGTACTTTACTTCGGATTTCACTTCGTACTTTACTTCGGACTTCACTTCGGATTGCACTTTGGACTTCACTTCAGATTACACTCCGTACTTCACTTCGGATTTCACTTCGGACTTCACTTCGGATTTCACTCCGTACTTCACTTCGGACTTCACTTCGTACTTTACTTCCTTCTTCACTTCGGATTTCACTTCGTACTTCACTTCGGAAACATTTTGGATAATAAATATCTCAAGAACCCTAACAGTTAGAATCCGTCACAAACCCTATTGGACTTGTGACAAAATTTTCTAAAACTTTCTCCATTTAATAACTATTTCTCTATTTCTTATAATAAGCGCGATCCCCATATAGTGACCCGAATTCGTATATATAATTTTCCAGATACGTCGTAGAAAAAAACACGCATTTATAATTCCACATCTTTCTCTAAAACTAAAAATATTTATTTCTTGGCAGATTTTAGAGCTTTTTAAAAACAAAAACTATTAAAACTTCAAAATAATGAAATTAAGCAGTATTGAACGTCACTAAATTTACTTTGGCATTATTTTGTTGTTTTCCAATTTTAAAGCCCACTGCTTTGTTCCATTGTCTTGATAATTCCCATGCAGGGACTCATTCCGCCAGCTTTTAGTTTTAAATCCCGCTTTTATACTTCAATTTGGATTAGTTCGGTAATGTATGCAAGTAAGACTAGATTTAGTTTGATTAAAATGTAAAAACATTGGATAAAGGGTAAAGTTTTACCAATATTATTTACTTCATTTAATTTGTTCTCAAAACTAAAGTAAAACGCTAAGTAGACGGTAGGTTTATTTGTTATTTAAAACTAAATAAATAACCCCCGCACATTTTTTATACAAAATGGTTTTTCAGTCAATATCTCTGGAAATGTGATATGTTATAGTTCTCAATATCCTGATCAAAAGCTTTCATGGCCACAACTAAGTCCCGTGGCTAGTTTTTGATATACAGGGTGACGAAGTTAAAAATTTGCATTTTCCATGTTTTACGCAAAATTTTTACGTCGTTAAATTTTAAATACTTAATATACAGGGTGATTCAGAAATAAGTACCGAAAATTTACAGGCATGTAAACCTTGTCGAAATATGAAAAAAGTTTTATATAATTTATTATTTACTTCATTTAATTTGTTCTCAAAACTAAAGTAAAACGCTAAGTAGACGGTAGGTTTATTTGTTATTTAAAACTAAATAAATAACCCCCGCACATTTTTTATACAAAATGGTTTTTCAGTCAATATCTCTGGAAATGTGATATGTTATAGTTCTCAATATCCTGATCAAAAATGGCCACAACTAAGTCCCGTGGCTAGTTTTTGATATACAGGGTGACGAAGTTAAAAATTTGCATTTTCCATGTTTTACGCAAAATTTTTACGTCGTTAAATTTTAAATACTTAATATACAGGGTGATTCAGAAATAAGTACCGAAAATTTACAGGCATGTAAACCTTGTCGAAATATGAAAAAAGTTTTATATAATTTATTATTTACTTCATTTAATTTGTTCTCAAAACTAAAGTAAAACGCTAAGTAGACGGTAGGTTTATTTGTTATTTAAAACTAAATAAATAACCCCCCGCACATTTTTTATGCAAAATGGTTTTTCAGTCAATATCTCTGGAAATGTGATATGTTATAGTTCTCAATATCCTGATCAGAAGCTTTCATGGCCACAACTAAGTCCCGTGGCTAGTTTTTGATATACAGGGTGACGAAGTTAAAAATTTGCATTTTCCATATTTTACGCAAAATTTTTACGTCGTTAAATTTTAAATACTTAATATACAGGGTGATTCAGAAATAAGTGCCGAAAATTTACAGGCATGTAAACCTTGTCGAAATATGAAAAAAGTTTTATATAATTTTTCTTTAAGCGTCATCGTTTAGAATATACAGGGCATTAAACATGCGTGATGAAAAGGACTTTTTATTTTATAAAAATAATCTGTTAGGAGCGTGATATCAATTTCAATGTTGGAACATATTATCACTATATAAAGTCCTATTAACCCAACAAACGACAACCATATGGGCCACTTCAGAGGCGTAGAACAGGGGTATATGCCCTGGTCATATTTTTTTACCACTCGGTGCCTATTTTTATTAAAAATATTTATAGCTTGGCTTCATTTAGTAAAAATATTTAAAAATACTTTATAGGCCAAGTAATAAAGCAGAAATTTTTTGATTTTGTGAAAACCAACTGTGCTATTTTTTCTGCTGATTTTTTTGCTATTATTTATAAAATAGTGCAAAAAAGACTTTTTTCGTTTTTTTGCTTATAAAATAAAAAGACGATTTAAGCAATTGCAATGCTATATAGAAGTGACTTATAGAGAACTGAAATACGAACAAAAAGAACTATACAAGTCTATAGGATGATTATTTTCGAAAAAAATCTGGAAAAAATTGAGTATTTATCATTTTTTCGAAAATTCATAACAGGCGACAGGCGTCGGCGTCATCGGATAATTCATTTTTACAAGAAGTATATTCTTATTTCGCATTAAAATGTTGCAAAACTATCCAATCACTTTGTCAAATCATATACTCTTTTCTCAAATCAAGGGTAGCTAGGGTATCTATGATTTGACAAAGTGACTGGATACGAGGTAAGATATGTCATGTTTGAAAGCATTTTTTACTAGTTTTGCAACATTTTAATGCAAAATGAAAATATACATTTGGATGCACGATAACTGAGTTTTCAAGATTTTCTTATAAAATTGAAATCGACCAATCCGAGTCGCATCCAGATCCGCTGGAAGTTAGCGCAGCAAAAAATTCAAATTGCAATAACTTAAAAACTAATATCCGACGACGCCTGTCTTGTGCTTGCATAAATATCATGTCATTGGCTACTATTTCCCGGAAGGTCTACGCTACAACCTAAAAAATGACCGACTAATAAATTTTTATAAAAATGGCGATTTTTCCAGTTTTCCAGGGTTTTCTTCGAATCATCCGATCAACCTATTTAATAGCACATTTTGTTCGTATTTCAATTCTCTACAATTCGCCTCTGTATCGCATTGCAATTGCTTAAATCGTTTTCATTTTAGAAGCAAAAAAACGAAGAAAAAAAACCATTTTTCACACTAAATTGTTTATAACAAATTAATAAATGATAGTTACGAGTAGAAAACACATCAGCATGAACCAGCAGAATGTGTTTTAAGTGATGGCAGAGTTGGTTGTCTAAAAGTATTTTTGTCACAAAATCAAAAAATGTCTGCTTGCTTTGACTAATAAGGGGTTTTGACGCATTAACTCATACCGAGCGGTAAAAAAATATGACCATAAATGCAGGGCATATACCCCATATGTTCTACGCCTCTGAAGTGACCTATATGATTGTCGTTTGTTGGGTTAATGGGACTTTATGTAGTGATAACATGTTCCAAAATTGAAATTGATATCCCGCTCCTAACAGATATTATATAATAAAAAGTTCTTTTTATCACACATGTTTAATACCCTGTATATTTTAAACCGTGAAGCGTAAAGAAAAATTATATAAAACTTTTTTTCATATTTTGTCAAGGCTTACATGCCAGTAAATTTTCGATACTTATTTCTGAATCACCCTATATATTCAAATAGGTCAGCCGCTTAGAATAATTTTTATTAAAAGCTAATGTGTGTAAAATTAAAAATAAACTTATACATAATCCAATTTCATGTTCGACTGTACTTAAAATATTAAAATTCCATTTTTTGCTAAAAGCTTTATTACACTAAAACAAACAGTCAGTTGCTGGATTTGTGATATGTTAATCAAAATTAAATGTAAGTTAAATACTTTTATCGGACATTTTTGTAAATAGCTGATATTACAGTGGCCATGAATTTTAAGTTTCATAACCTATTGCATTATCTGAAAATCTGTTTATAGCTAGGATATTTAAAAAGCCAGTGAAATTGACACATTTTAATTATTATCGAATGTATATTGTCAATCGATACAGCTTTATTAATATAATTGAAAATAAAATACAGGGTGTTTCATGAAATTCTAAAATAACTATGCCATTACTCTTATGTGAGATTCACCTGATTTTTCATAATTCCTCAAAGATTGATACAATTCTATTAATATAATACTAACAGGACTAACACACAAGGTGTTTGATAAATAGTTCTCTTTTTTTGTTCTAATAATTTCAAAAATATCGATTGTACAATATATTTATTACGTCATTTACAATAAAGAAAACTGTATAATAAGTGTGGATTGTAAGGCAAAATTTAAAAGTTAGATGCCTGCATCTATAAACTATCATCAAAATTCTTATATTTAGTTCATACATATACAGTGTGTCCCTCGAATGGATCTCCTTTCATTATTTGAGCTACTCAAGATAAAGAATTAAAATTTGTGAACTTTAATACTAGACTAATGCTCCTTTGTGATGCATGTGTGTTTCGTGATTAAATATTTGAAGCTGGCAGCTGGCCGCCTTCTTCAAAAAAAAATTAATGGAAAAAATTCGTAAATGTTTCAAAACCTTATTAATTAATTATTAAAAATTCTTTTCTTAATCACTATTTTCTTATGAACATGGATGCTAATTATTATACCTTTTATTTACACGGTGCTTTTTCTTTATAAAACACCCCGTAAATATAAATTTATACTTTTTTTGTTTCTGTCACATTAACGAATTACCACCATTTCAAGCTGTTATTATAATGACCGCATATTTTGAAGATACATTATTGTTAAAAAGACTTTTCAATAGATATACCATCCGATCGCCCTTTCCATTTTTTGTTTTCTTATATTGTCACACTCTGAGGAATTATTATAAATAATTAGGTGAATCTGACCTAATCATAACAGCATAGTTAGTCTAGAATTTTATGAAACCCCCTGTATTATTTTATTCTAAATTAGATTATTAAAGCTACATTTAATTAAATGTGGCAATTTTTGTGAATATTTAAATATTCCAGCTATGAAATAATGATCATGATTTTCAGATAATATAATGCGTTCAAAACTTGTGTATTAAAATTCATGGCCACCGTAATTTCAGCTATGTACAAAATCTTTCGTTACAATAACTTAATTTTCATTTAATTTTGATACACATGCCAAAAATTCACCAAAATCTGACTGTTTGTTTGAATGTAATGGAGCTTTTAATAAAATTTGGAATTTTAGTGTTTTAGGAGCAGCCGAATATGAAACAAAAATGTTCTAATGCTTAAATACAGCTACACCATATATAAGTTTATTACTACGAATACATACCTTAGCTTCTAGTCAAAAATATTCTAAGCGACTATCCCGTTTTAAATGCGTATTAATTAATTAAAATAAGAATAGGGACTCTATTCGGACGCGAGAAAATAAAAAAAAATATATATATATATATATATATATATATATATATATATATATATATATATATATATATATATATATATATATATATATATATATATATATATATATATATATATATATATATATATACGAGCCCAGTCGCATATGTATTGGACCAAGGGCATATTTAAAATAATTTTATTTTTGTCACCTAGTATTTACTACATGTAACTTAAAAGAAATGCAACTACGTTTATTTGATAGTATGTGGTATTAACAGTTAATTAACAATATAGCATATCTATATCACTAACAATAATAATGATTAGAAAAATATATTTTTGTTAGGCTTGGAGCATATTAATTGGGCCATAAACGCACGCACTCAGATAAAACTGCGTTATTACATCTGATACAAAATTTATTAAGGTAAATATCTAATCGGGTGGGCTTTAAAAATAATTGAAACAAAGATAGATGAGTCTTTGAAACTGTTTAGTTGTCAAAATGATTCTCGAAAAAGCACTCTCTATGATATGAGACATTCCATTATTAGTGCCCACAAAAATGGTCTCTCTGGACATAGTATTGCCAAAAATCTAAACATTTATCAAGGGACAATAAGAAATATTATTTCCCAATTCAAAAAAAGAGAAAATGTTCGGTTAAATGCGAAGTCTGGCTGTTCTTCGAAAATTACCGAAAGAGATAAGCGGGCTCTCCGTACACTAATTAAACAAGATCGTCGAGCTTCATCACGGGAGTTAGCTGTAAAATGGGTAGATGCAATTGGTAAACGCACTTCAAAAGACATCTGGTTGAGAAATATGAAGAAAATGGGATATCGCTTCTACAAAGTAAGTTTATAGCAAAATACAAAAAAAAAAACAAATTTAAATGTTTTCATTTTAGACCAAGGAAAAATCGCTTTTGTCGCAAAAACAAAAAAGAAATCGACTTTTGTGGGCAAAGGAGCATAAAAGCTGGTCACTACGTCAGTGGGATTCCGTTATACGGAGCGACGAGTCTAAATTTGAAGTATGTGTTGTGATTTACAAATTCGAATTATCCGAACGCAAGGGAAGGAATATCGTAGAGACTGCCTCAAGAGAAAAGTTAAATTTCCAGCCTCCATCATGGTATGGGGATGTGTGTCTTTACAAGGGGTTGGTCGTCTTCTTTTTATTAATGGTACCGTCAATGCTGTAAATTATAAGTCAATTTTACAAGAAGAACTAATTCCTTCTATTGATGAGAATCAGCTGCTAGAGGGAGTAATCATATTCATATTAAGACGGCGCAGCATGCTATACCGGCAAAACCATAACATTCTAGCTGCAAGAAATGAATATTCCTGTTTTAATGTCCATCTAGTAGCCTCGACGTATCGCCTATCGAAACACTATGGCATCAAATAAAAAAAACTCTACGAACCAGTCCCGACCGCACCATTCCCGAATTAAAGGACAAAATTCAGGAAATCTGGGGTGACGTCCAACCAAAATATTGTAAAACATTAGTAGACACCATGCAAGCAAGACTTGATGCGGTTATAAAACAAAAAGGTGACTGTACTCAGTGGTAACAGCGGCAAATTATTCAAATTTTTATGGTCCAATTAATATGCGGCAAGCCTAACAAAAATATTTTTTTATCATCATTATTATTGTTAGTGATATAGATAATGAATATTGCTGATTAATTGTTGATACTACATACTATCAAATAAACGTAGTTGTAATTAGAACGGAAGCTTTCACGGCTTTGGTCAATTAAGAAATCATGGTTCTTCGGATTAGACCGTGTCAAATTGGAATTACTATCCGACGTTTCGCCTTCGATTGCACGAGACATCTTCAGGGATCTTTAATCCATGAGATCTGAACATTGAATTGAAGGCGAAACGTCGGATAGTAATTCCAATTTGACACGGTCTAATCCCAAGAAGAACCATGATTTCTTAGTAGTTGTATTTGTTGAATTTATGTTATGTGCAATAAATACTAGGTCACAACAATAAATATATCTTACGAATTCCTTTGGTCCAATACATATGCGACTGGGCTATATATATATATATATATATATATATATATATATATATATATATATATATATATATATATATATATATATATATATATATATATATTTGTCTGAGATTTGAACGAGAGAACACCTTGAACAATTAACCCTAGCGCCCTGCATTTTGAATCATCAGGGTCTCGAAAAAAGTGCCCATATCGCCACTGTCGGCTTACAATAGGTCCTACCAGAATTGCGTTTGTATCAGAAGAAGCCTCCATTTATCCTCTGCGAGTACTGTTACAGAGCTGGGGCACTTGGAAGGTCAAAAAACAGAAATTTTAAAAATTTCCAGTCCAAAAAGAGAAATGCGACAGTAACAAGGATATTATAATCCCTAGTATGTTATTACAAATAATTGCAATTAACATTTTTGCTAGCGACAGTCAGGAGAACATTTTCCTTTTTTTTTTAGGTGAGTTAAAAAAATGATATTGAAACAAAAACACTGAATAAGTAATAATAACACATACAACACAGCAAACATCATTTTTACGATACAGAACAAAGAATCGTAACTGAAATATTCATTCCATCCAAAGTATCCATAAAAAGAAAGCTTGCCACATACATATATATTATCGACCCTAAAACTATTTTAAAGCCTGCACTTCATTTCACGAGCGGCTTACGTACCTACTTTTAAATTTATAACATACTCAGGTGACATACGCCCCGCACCCCGAGATACATCTGTTTAAAGGGGATACACGGTCGAAGCGGGATCGAGATGTTCTGAATTTTTTTCCCGGAAAAACCGGCAAGCAGGATTTTAGACAATGTAAGCGCTTGATAACGGTTCAAAGTTTAAGCACCGAGAGGGATAAAAGGTAATTAAAATTTAATTACAGTGGGCATTAGACTGTGCTTTTATTCGTGGCAATTTTCATGCACGCAGGATTATTGCTATAACCAAAAGATTAGAATCATTTTTGTTTTCCATGTTATTCCTTCATTCTGAATTTCATTAAAACTAAAAAATGCCGTTCATAATTACACCAAACGTGGTAGTCAACACGTATAGATTTTGAGGCATCAGTTATTTTTATTTTATTGAAATCAAATCAAAAATGTACTTTATTGTCAAGAATACAAAAAATTCTTTATTTTGCATAGTAAAAAATCAGTAAATTTCCTCAAAACTCAATGAGTAGTTTTTACATTGACACATACCGCCATTTTGTTACGTCATGTTGAATTCGTGCTAGTTTATTTCATTATGGCATCTAATTTTTCTGCAAAAATTAAATTCAATCAAACAAGATTTTTTAAAATATGTATTTTTCCGCTATTTTGTTTCGCCATCTTAAATTCGTACCACAACGTTATCAGTTTATCTCTATATCACCCTTAATTCTTGTACAAAAAATAAAAATAATTTATTAAGTATTATTTTCAGGCTAGTTTTTTTATATATTTTAATAGGCCGCTATTTTGTTTTGCTATCTTGAATTCATATCAAAATGTTACTAATTCATTTCTACGTAACATTTGATTTTTGTGCAAAATTTGAGGTAAATTGGATATTTAGTTTTTTTAGTAACAATTTCTTTAACATTGTTCCCCCATATCGGATTTTTACCAAAATATTAAAAGGTCCTCTTAATTTGACTAAAATTTATTGTCAGATCATCCCCATATGACCCTTAATTTTTTAATCAAAATTTATCGGATAAGCAGTTTTTAAGCAATGTAGTGAACTGACAGACAGAGAGACAGACTGTTACACGGACCGACGGAATTGATAAGACAATTAAAACATATTTTTGGCATCTAGGGACGCTACAACCTGAAAATAAATAAACCCTGAGAGGGTGATTTTTTCACGATTACAAATATTTTATTTGGCCGCCATTTTGTTGCGCCATCTTCAATTCGTACTACAGTTTTACTACTTCATCTCTATACCACAAGTAGTTATGACACACAATTTGAAAGCAGTCCGTTAAGTAGTTTTTTTAGGCAGAATTTTTAAATATTTTATTAAGCCGCCATTTTGTTGTGCCATCTTGGATTCCAACAAAATTTCACCAGTTGATTTCTACATAATACTCGATATTTGCGCAAAATTTCAGATAAATTAGATAAGTAGTTTTTTTAGTAATCATTTTTATAACATTTCTCTAGGCCCCTATTGTTGTAATCCTGAACCTAATAGTTCAGAATGCTCTTTGGACTAATGGAGGTCCTGAAAAATAAGAATCGTCCTTTTCTGACAAATTATTTTAAGCCCAAGAGGGCTAAAACTTGCGGTGTTGCCAGATTGTGCACAATTTCTCTAACTTAAGGAAAACGTAAATTTAGCAGCGTGGAGCCCCGATATGATACAACAGTACAGTTCACTTTAAGTCCGAAACCGAAGGAATTCTATCTTATTTTGACTAGCAACTCGTCACATTTCTGTGGTTGTAAGTTGTATTATGATAGTGACACAAAATGGCAGTCAAATATAATGTCTAAAAAATCAATGTAAAAAATCTTCTTATTCAATTGACTTAATATCTTGAATTTGAATTCAAAATGACGATACAAAACGGCTGTCTTAAAAAATCAGTGTAAAAACTACTTATTCAATTTATTTTAAATAATGCCCCAAAACAAGTACAGCATAGTTAAAAACTGGAAAAATATAGCTACGATTCTGATATAGTGCAACAAAATGGCGCCCAATCAAAATGTTTGAAAAAAACAGTATACTATATGACTATATACGGAACTAAATTGCGTTACATTTTACTATTCCTAATGAAATAAAGATTCATAACAAGGGAAGTTTCGGAAAAAGGATATGTATCTACTTTTTAAATAAGATGTCAAGTCTTCATATAAATATAAGAATATTATTTTCAATTGGGACTTGGGAGCGCGCACCTTCAGCTTCGGCAAAACGAACATGATTAAAAATTTCACGATCCGTACCACCAAAGTTATTGCATCATGTTTCCTGTGACATTTAGTGTACAAAACTGCATACTCAGCAGCAAGTGTATTATTGCAATATAAAGGCTGTCTTTTACCTCGAGCGAGCCTGGTATAAAAATTAATTTTGAAACCGCACACGCCACAAATATATCTATAATACTTCGCAATATGAGATTTCCACAATCGATTTTGTGCCGTAACTGCATGTTGGAGCAAATGACGCCTCTGTCCGTAAATATATGGGTTGAAACTAGTCTTTTTAGACAGCTCTTTAATCGAACTAACCCTCATAAACAACCAAATGAACTTGCACGGAAATTATTACCTGGGCAGTTCTCCAAAAACCTTCATATTTGGCTTCAGTTATTTTAAATGTTTGGAGGTATAATTCATTATCATCAAATATTATTTTTGGGCAGAAAGTCCAAAATAAATTACAGACTTTTCTACAGTTAAATAAGAATAAGTATTATCCCTCGGAGAATAAGAACGGTTGGCTACATATTTTAATAAATTAATAAACATTTTTATTTCCCTCGTAAGACAATTCCACTACAGACATAATGGGTGTGTAAAAGTCTGGAAAGGCTTAAAATCTCCCTAATTTGTCGGCCAATCTAAACCATATTTAGTACAGTAGTGTAAGGGGATATTATGTACCCAATGATGGTACCGGCGTTGTTGCCACATGTCTAGTTTTTCTGAAAATCTCATTAATTTTAACTTTTTACTGAAACTTTTTGAAATAAACACGTTTTAGGATGTTAGGACACCAATATACAATTAAGCACCTTAGTTTAGAATTATTACCGTTATTGCTAATGCATAATTAAAAAGTGTCAATCCAAAAAAGTCTTTAACCGAAAGGGAATTAGTTACTATTCTTATGATGAGAGGTTATGGCGATAGGTTCAGATCTTACGAAGAAGTTAAAAATATATTTAATGATGCATTTCCAAATCGAAATCCCATTTCAAAATCCACAATTTTAAAAACTGTCTGACGATTTGAGGAGACTGGAAATTGTAGAGATAGGCGACGATCAGGCCGACCTAATACTGCAACAAATGAAGAGAACAGTTTAGATATTTTACAACATTTTGTCGAAACGAATCTTGAACATTTGTATAATTTGTTATTATTTATTGCTTTTGAAAAACGTCTTTATTTCAAAAACTATTGATATTAGGAATGATACATGTTATACCAAAACTATTAGAAATTTAGTGTAAAATGTAAAAATTAAAAATATACAGGGCATCCATTTAAAAGATTAATATTCATTAGATTTTCTGAAAAACTAGACATCTGGCAACAATGCCTATACCATCATTAGGAGCATAATACCCCCTTACAAGACCACATTTGGTTTAGATCGCATCACATTTATTAGAAAAAGGTCATAATTTTAACAACTTCAGAATGTTACATACATTTTGAAATTGTGGTTAAAATTATGACCTTCTAATAAATGTAGAAAAGAAATCAATAAACAAAAATACCTATGTAAACTTTTAAACGAAACTGAAGATTTAAATTGTTCCTCATTATTAAACTTGGAAACCAATAAAAATATTGTAATTAGAGTTAGTTTAAATTGTGTATATATACAGGGTGTCCCAAAATGAGGGGTCAATATTTAGTCATCAATGTAAAAAAAAAACTAAAATGTCATGTAAACATAATATATCGAAAATTGCTTCATTAAGGGCTACAGTTTCGAGAATGAGCCCCTCTGAAGATGGTTTTTCTTAAATATTTTCGAAACGTTTAAAGACTACGTTATGAAATATGGGAATTTTGCTAATTTTTATATGCTGAATACTGAAAGGTATCAATACTGAATCAGGGGCGTCCCGAATTGGAAGCGGAGAGAGAAAAGTCGCCCTAACTTTTTTCCGCGTAATTTTTTTTAATTTACAGTTTCAAATTATAATAGCATAAGTTTTTCTAGTAAAGAAAGGTACTCTTGGTTTAATTCGTTCGGATACACTGTTTTCGAGAAAAATTGTTTTGAAAATTGTCTTCAACATCAAACGCATTAAAAACACAATTTTCAGTTGTTAGTGGAAAAGACATGATTGAAATATTTATTGAACCAAAATAAGTTTAATTTTTAATTTAAGACAATTTTTAAATCTTTACTCGAACGGTGTATCCCAACGAATTATATTAAAGGTGCCTATCTTTTTTAGAAACCCTTAAGTTTTTGTAATTTGGAGTTAAAAAGGTACCTTTCTCTCTTCCCCTCCTATTCAGGACGCCCCTGAATTAGTACCGATATTTTTGACTTAAGGATTCGACTCGGAGTATAAAGATTACCAAAATACCAAAATTTCCTATTCCAGTGTTCCAACTTTTCGAAAATTTTTTGGGGCTTATTTTCGGGGCTTTAGCCCCCTAACGAAGAAATTTTCGATATAAGTTTACACGATATTTTAGTCTTCTGTAACGACATAGATTCTTCTTTAAAAATATGAATCCTTAATTTCGGAACAGCCTGTATATAAATAAGGGTAGTTTATTTAAATATTATTCTATCTGAAGAAGGTACTGGGTCCGAAACAATTGTTATGGTGTAAAAGCTTTTGAAATAAATAGTGGAAATTAAAGTTTCATGTTTTTTGTACTTTAATTTAAATTGGACAATATGCAAATTTCTGCAAAAATATCGAAGGGTGACTTTTTCACGATTACAATCCTTCCCTCCCACGGAAATAACAATTGTAAAAGTAGTTAAATTAAAAATATAGTTAAACTAGAAAAAGTAAAGAGTTATTTAATTTTTCAATACTTTTCTAGAATATTTTGTAAAAATAAAAATTATTTGAGTATAACTACTTTTCCCAAAAAGTTAACGGTAACCATTAAACGTTGAAAGAAAAATTTTATAGCCCATTTATATTAAATTATTAACTTCTAGTTTAAAATTAAATATATTTATGGAACTTCGTTAACTTCTGCCGAGTAGTTTATAACGAAACAGAACTACAAAATCTCGTATTCACGCCTTTTTCCCCTTCGCCGTACAATTTATGGCGCCACAGGGCGAACCTAGGACATAGAACTGCCATTCGTCCCTCGTCCGGGTTTCACCGGCAGTGTCCTAGTTTGGAAGTCGCTTAGGGAACTCTGAGGGGATTATCTTTAGTGGCCCGGATTTTCCGGAATTAATAATCTCATGATGATAATAATAATGTGTACAGCTCATAAAGAGATGTGACGCCATTACAGGATTATAAGGTTATTGTCCTGTTGGCATTACTTTAAGTTTTAGTGTTTTCTGATAGCAATCTATGGGTATAACGAAGTAAAAAATATGGTCAACATAACACTAGAGGATAATTATACGGCTTGGGTTTTATTTTCTTACATAGTCTATTTTTATTACTCCGCCTGTTTGAAAAAGTACAGCATCTTTCGGGGATCCCACGCATTGTTCAATCTTCTTATATGTAGTGAAGATTGTATGCATGTTAGACCGCCGAAGTACTACTTTGTCTGTAGTGCCATGTATGTAGGGAAGAACAACACTACCTAACAGTGACGTCTTATTATTCTTCTTTCGCGGAGTTGGATTACCATTACTAACCGCCATATTTGTTAATTATGCAGACAAAACCTAATCTTATACGCCTTGTATATCATATATGGCCGTTTTTCCCATGGAAATATTTTTTTAAGATAAAGGGTGTTAAAATTTAGTTTTTTTTAGTTTTCTTGATATGTCTAATACATTTCTAGAGATATTTGATTCAAACTATAATACGTTTAAAAAATTAAATATCAGGGTATAGCTTTTTTTCGGGTCATGACCAGGGACGTGGACAGAAAATTCATTTTGGGGGGGCCAGTTGGGGGCACAAATAGTTCTAGAGGGGCCTATATACAGGGTCTGTCATTAGTGTGTCAATGTAGCATACTTCCCTACTAAAGATTTTTTTACATTAATGATGGATCCTGTAACAAATAATATGTGCCAGTAAAAAAATTAAAACGAATTATTTTAGGTTTTTCAATTAATTAACAAATTTTATACAAAAGTCACTTAATTAAACACATCTGAAGAAACATGTTTTTTCACTTTTATTTAATGTACTGTTATGGAAGTATGACTAAAACTAATAAAATATGAACATGAATAATATAAACCGTTAACTAAAAATAAAAAAAACAATTCATAAAATTAAATTTATTCTTCTCTTATTTTCCGCGAAAATATCTATTACTCTTTGAAGAACTATGTTTTTTACCAATGACTTCTCAATTGATAAAATAGCCAAGTTTGATAGTCTGTCATTTCCAATTCTATTTCTCAAAAATTATTTTATTATTCTTAAACAAGAGAAAGTTCGCTCACATAAAGCACTAGAGATCGGGATTGTTACAGCGATTATTACTGTTTATATTTTCTTTGTTTTAATTAGGTAAGAGTCAGCTTATATTTGGGATTCTTACTAGTAGAGATATTTTGTGTTTTTGTAGTTTGAGTATTTTATTTCGTAAAAAATATTGTGCTTGTATGAGCGTACCATATAATATATTTAGACAGGCTAATGGGGGGGGGGGCAGTGGGGGGGCCACAGGACCCCCCTGTCTACGTCCCTGGTCATGACCCCTTTGCAACACCAAAAAACCTTTGATGGTTTTTAGCTTGTAATAAGGTAATACAAACTGATACTAAAACCATCAAAATTCTTCATGTTTTCAAACACATTTTTCTAAATTACTTCAAAGCAGTGTATCAAGAAAGTCCAGGGAACATAAAAGTTGTAAAATAAATCAGGAAGTTCGACAGAGTTACCAAACTAGGTCACACTGCTATTTCAATTTTTTTTGGGAGGTCAAAGATGTCGTGTCCCAAAAGCGTTACAACAGTATACATTTTAAAAATGTTATGTTTAGTTATTTTATAGAGAAATACCTCTATAGCCTATTTCCAAATTTGTAGCACATAACCTGAAATATAAGGTAACCCTTTTATATTTTGTATATGTAGTATCAAGATAAGCCAGGAAATTTTTACAAATATTGAACAGACACATCCTGTACCAGACGAAATAGAATAGGGCCATAAAATTCCAAACAAAGGTTAACGCAAATAATGATCGATATTTAACAACCAGTGCCGTAGCATTGAAGATTATATATTGTAAATAAAATAAACATGTTTAATATATATAGAAAATAAATACATTACGATAGAGAACAGAAATATTATTTGTATTTACAATTTAATTTCAATTAAAAACTTCCTTACTTCATTAGAATCAGACATAGTCTTTGATTTCATTAATAGTGCTACAGTCTCCTCCACAAGATTGGCAAGGTCCCACATCTTCTGTTCTCTTATCACATGATGTACGGCATTGCGCCAGTTTTATTCCGTCACCTGATCTAACAAGGTTTTTAAAAGTTCCCGCCCATAACATAATTAAAAGTTTTTGTTATGCCTTGCAATAAATCCTTTCACTTGAACTTATATTGATTCAATTGGAGTTAATTCGCAACGATGGGGTGGCAAGTGAAGAACTATTAAATTGATGTGATTTATTTTCTCTAGCAATTCTCAAAAGCTCGGGTTTTAAGGCATCTTTTTCATACCGTATTTCTTTTTCACTCAGCCAGTTTATAATATGTTATTTTCGCCAAGAAAACGAGAGTTATTTCTCTGCTAGTCTAGAATGATAGCTGGCGTTGTCCATATCAGTGACAGAATTTTCAGGGTTTGACTTAATCGTTTCAAAAATTATCTTCAGTCATCTCTTCGTGGTAATTTTTCGTAGATTTTGATTCAAATTCCAGTAAACCCCATTTAAAAATCCTTTGTCACTTCCAGTATGAATTAGCCAGTTACAAAGCTTTCTAAAAAAACGCAAATGTTTCGTTTTTCCTTCCTGTACTTTAGTATATCTCTTAAATATTGTCTTTTCCAACATATTATTCCTTTTCTATCTGCTAAACCTGATTTTTCGTTCTGCTTTTGCCAAGAAAAGTTTAAGTCATGTAGTATTTTCCATAACTTCTTTCCTCCCATTTCTGGTACATTTTCGTGTTAATTTATAGTCCCCAAAATGTTATCAACTATTGAAATCACCTTTAAAAAATAAAAGGAATTATTATGTTTCTTGTTTCCTACAACTGCTTTTCTTAGGCAAATTCACACTCTCACTATTTCCACTAGTTCGTTTACTAAGAACTGAACAGTACTTTTAGGTATCTTAAGTAACATTTTATGACGAAATTTTTAGAAAGTGTGAATACGCGATATACATAAGAGCAAAATGAATACTAAAAGAATATACGAGGGCCTTTCAACAAAGACTAGGACTTGTGCTACCAAAACTTTATTTAATTAATCTTAAACAACAATACTTTTATCACGCTCTATATAGTCCCCCTGTAATGCAATAACCTTATCCCAGTAGTGCTGCCATTGTTCAAAGACATAGCGGAAGCCATTTTTTGAGAGCTTCTTCAAAAACGCCTCTAAAGCCTTAACAGCATCCAATTCTGTTTGAAATCGTCGTCCTTTGAGGTCTTCTTTGCTTGAGGAAACAGATAGAAGTCGCATGGGGCTATGTCAGGACTATATGGAGCATGCGGTACAGACCTGATATTTTTAGTGTTCAAAAACTCTGTCACTGTATTCGCTACGTGAGGGCGAGCGTTATCATGATGAAGTTTCCAGTTTCCAATTAGCTCAGGTCGTTTTTTGGGGATGTGATCCTTCATTAACTGGAACAAAACTTGTTTATAATAACTGGCAGTTACTTTACTACCATGCCTTTGTGATCAAAAAATGTTATGACCATAGCTCTAACGGCAGATTTTTGGGCACCTGCCTTTTTTGGAGGTGGTCCTCCTTTTTCTAGCCACTGCGTACTCTGTTGCTTCATCTCCTGATCATAACAATACACCCACGTTTTATCCGCAGTAATAATGGTCTTCCACCATTCTTCGCCTTCTTCTTCAACGCATTGATTCCAGTATTCTCAAACCGCTTCCATTTTCGCTTTTTGATCTGGTGTCAGTATACGCGGAATCCAGCGAGCACAAACTCTAGACGTGTTCAAATGCTTGTGTAAAAGAGTAAAAACACTTCCAACAGATATTTTAAGAATATTTGAGAGTTGTGGGATAGAATCTCACAACTTTCCCTGCCATTACTAAACTCTTTATTCCATCGAAAACAAGCAGATCTTGCCATAGACAATTCCCCAAAAGCCGTATTAATCATCGAAAAAGTTTCCGTTGCTGATTTTCCAAGACAAATACCAAATTTGATCGCATATCTTTGTTCTTTCAATTCATTCATCACGATTCTTAGAGGCGCGGTAAGAATATCTCAACTTTAAAGAGGCGTCAAAATCAAATAAATAATTTACGACAACTGACATTTCGCAAAATGAAAGAAGCCTCCTTGGATGATATTTTCTGATTTTTGGCGGTCTGTAGCTCGTTGCACTGGGCCGTAAAAAATTCAGTCCTAGTCTTTGTTGAAAGGCCCTCGTACATATGTTGAGGATTATAGCTACAAAGAGGGATTGCTTTCCTTATCTTGTTCCTTGCTAAATGGGCTATTTGTTTACCTTTAATTGGCTAAGGCTTACGTCATAATGAGCAGAGCATAACAAACCTTTCGAAACAAAGGAAAAGTTCATTGAAATCCCTATAAACCGTTAGTTGTATTTTCCGAGAACAAAAAAATAACTATGTTGGAACTATTAATAAATCTACTAAAAATGGAAAATAACACAACACGCCAAGGCTTTATCACCGCTTTATCGCTTTAGACCCCTTGGGGTGCTTTTATGAATTAGGAAACAAAGTATAGAAATATAGGAGGCACATCAAGAAATATAATTTAAATTTTAACACCACCCCGTATTTTGAAAACAAAGCGTGTCCAGACCCTTGAACCTATGAACTTCTTTAAAATATTCTCGCATAGCATAGTCTCTTCAAATATTGGAACAAGATTTCCGGAAATCCTGTATAAATAAGTAAATAATGGCTACGAAATCTGTTCAGTAAAAAGCTTCAGAATTGAGGAAAAGATTCCTTCTGTTTTATACGGATTTTATCATTCTCTATTGTTTACTGCTGTTAAAAAAAGAACACGTGTTTAATAAACCTGCCCGGTTCAAATTCAATAAACAGAAATACAATCGGTCCCTCCAATCTACTTTTGCCTCCAGAGTAGCTCATTTAAAGTAAATATCAATTTAAACTGAAATTTATATCTCTTAAATCCAGAATTATTTCTCTTCTGTCCCAAATAGCTCGAAAAAATATATAAGCATGTCACCTAAAAAACTCGAAATAAATCTGGATTTAGACTAAAATACTCTACTTTATTGAGTGCTTATCTAGACATTTAGGAAAGTGGCACATTCTTTACAGGAAATGTAATAAAGCTTCATTACGCTCAAAAAGCATCGTTTTTTAATAAAATACAATTTATCGCTGACTTAGGGCCGCTGTCTCCATTGGTTCATTTGTACAGGGTGTCCCATTTTGGGTACTTTTGAGGGGTATTTCCGGTATTTTTATAGATTTTCGCGACAGTGTGCTAATTCTTCGTAAAACTAAAGATGCCGTTAACAAAATTATTACAGCCCTTTTAGTTTTGCAGATACAGGGTTAAATTTAAATTTTCAGGCACTCCTTGTATCTTAACTCTCAGATAACTCATTAAAAATGTGAAATTAGTATAAGGATCAGGTCAAAAAGTTGTCGGAGCCTACTTCTTTTTTAATGGAACACCCTGTATATTTAAAGACTATAAAATTTGTCTTTTTTTACCTTTTCAAAAGTATATAATAGTATGCATTTTTTCTCAGAAACAAGCAAATAAATGACAATTTTCTGAAATTAAATGCATAATTTAATAGTAGGCCGTGAATAACAATAAAAAACAATTGAAAGTTACATATTGCTAACGAACAATTGGATACCTTGCATATAATCAATTTTTAAAGGTAATATTTAAATTGACGACCAATTTCTGCTATGCCGTCATCTCGTGTTTATTATACTTCATTTTGTATATAGCCCCATAAAAAAAATCTAAAATTGAGAGATCGGGAGATCGTGGAAGCCATCTACCAGGTCCGTTGGTACCTATCCATCTTTGAGGAAAGTTATTATCAAGAAATTCATTTAAGAGCCTAGAGTTGTGACTTGGAGCACCACCTTGCTATAGATAAACAGCATTGTATTCACCTGATAGAATATTTTCGAGCAGTTCTGGAATAACTTCCTCAAGGATTTCTAGGTATCTACGTGCTGTAAGACCTCCTTCAAAAATTCCATAAACTATATGTCTGCCCAAAATAAAACATGACACCCCAACTCCAAAGCGTCCTTGTGGTGACATTAAATGCTGATTTTCACTACGCCAGTTCCTGGTATTGTGACGATTAAAAATTCCCCACTTGAAAAAAAGCATTCGTCTGACCAGATAACAAGTCTGCCAAATAAATCCTTAGCATCGATTTGTTGCAAATACCACTGGCAAAACAGTGCCCGGCACTCGTCATCGCCATGATGCAAATGTTGCACCATATTAAATTTGTATGGATGATACTTATATGTCTTCAAGATCCTCTGACCGTCAGTTTTTGGCACACCAATTTCCTTCTCAATTTTTCTACATGAGGACAAAGTTGTTGCTTCTATACAGTGTGTCTACTTAAGTTCTCTACATATGGGAAACTTTTTTATTAGTAGTTTTACAGAAAAAAGTTACTCTTTATAAAAAGTTCTGCTTTCTGCCAAAATAATATTAAAATATTCAAACTTGAGATTGCATATACAGCGTGGTCAAAAATTCCAAAAAATCGCAATTGACTCAAGAGAAAAGTACCTTTAATTTTTATTTTGTAGCAAAATGTAATACAAAATCTTACTTAGAATAAAAAAACATATCTAGCACTAGATTCGTTGCTTCCTATCTGAAATCACTTCTTAAGGAATGTAAAACTTTGGCTTCTTACTGGCAAGTCCAGTTTCTTACTTTTGCTCCTACCTACATACCAGCAAAATTTCCTTATTTATCGATTGTTGATAATGCCATTGTCAACCACAATCAGTTTGAATATTATAGTTAAAAGAAATGCTGCTGAAATTAAGCAAAGAAGATAAAATTTAAATAATTTTAATTGTCGGAGAAAATTATAAAACATTTCAAAAAGCTGCAGACATTTTTAACAACAGACACCCCGATAAAATTATACATTTCAGAACAGTGGGGAATATTCTAACTAAATTCAAGACTTTTGGAAATGTAGAAAATAACTTCACTAATTTTAATTCTAATAAACATTACATGTAAATAACTTAATTAACAATAAAAACTAACTGTTCCGTCACTGCACATTTGCCTCAAAATATCCAGCATCTCTTTCCATACAGGTAAACGTTCTTACAGAAAATTCTCTTAAAACGTTTCTAATCATGGCAGGCGTTATGGCCTGTCTCTCTTCCCTAATTACCCTCTCCAAATGATCAACATTCTGAAATCGCCTCTTTAGATACACTTACTCTTTTAAGTAGCCCCAAAAGAAATAATCAAGAGGGTTCAAGTCCGGAGATCTAGCTGGCCAGAAAATATCAGAATACCTGTCGATTACTCGTCCATTAAAGATAAAATTTAAGTATTGTCTTACATCCCTTGCTCCGTGGCGTGGTGCGCAATCCTGCTGGTACCGTATTTGGAACCTCTCACTTATGGGTAGTTCATGAATAAAATCGTACAAGTAAGTATTTAGAAAATCCAAGTAGCGTTGACTATTTAAATTATGTCGAAAAAAAACTGGTCCAATTATTCTATCTTTATAAATTCCGCACCACACATTTGTTTTGAATGAACACTGATCACGAGTTTGTTTAACAAAATTAGGATTACCGTCACTCCACCAACGACAGTTTTGCGAACTTACAGTCCCATTGGAAGTAAACGTAAAGTAGCTCCCCTTGTATCAGACAACAAAACTCGAACCGTTGCTCAAAATCTCCTGGTCTCAAGGTATGTACACATTTTGGTTGGTCGAAAACTGTTTTCTTTCAATATTTTTGAAACTGTATCTTTACCTACGTTATTTGGCAATGTTGCTGACCTTTTGCGTAGGGACTTTTTAGGGTCTTCTATCACAGAAAGCATTACTTGATTTGTAGTTTCGTCATTCGCAACCCTTGACCTCCATTTCTTGTTAAAGTTATTTTCTAAATTTCCAAAAGTCTTGAATTTAGTTAGAATATGCCCCACTGTTGTGAAATATATAATTTTATCGGGGTGTCTGTTGTTAAAAATGTCTGCAGCTTCTCGAAATGTTTTATAATTTTCTCCGACAATTAAAATTATTTCAATTTTATCTTCTTTGCTTAATTTCAGCGGCATTTCTTTTTACTATAATATTCAAACTGATGTTTCAATAAAGTAATACAATATTGTGGTTGATAATGGTAGTGACAATGCCATTATCAACAATCGATAAATAAGGAAATTTTGCTGGTATGTAGGTAGGAACAAAAGTAAGAAACTGGACTTGCCAGTAAGAAGCCAAAGTTTTACATTCCTTAAGAAGTGATTTCAGATAGGAAGCAACGAATCTAGTGCTAGATATGTTTTTTGATTTTGCATTACCTTTTGCTATAAAATAAAAATTAAAGGTACTTTTCAATTCAATTTCGATTTTCTGGAATTTTTGACCACCCTGTATATGCAATCTCAAGTTTGAATATTTTAACATTATTTTGGCAGAAAGCCGAACTTTTCATAAAGAGTAACTTTTTTCCGTAAAACTACTAATAAAAAAGTATATCCTAAAACATCTATCTCTTTTCTTTCCCTGTTCTCTTTGTTGTATGTTTTAGGACGCGGGTGAATAAATGATCCGTGCTCAACTAAATTTAAAAGAGCTTTTAAAAGAGCAAATAACAAAAAACGTCGCCTTCTTTCTGGAAATCTAAAAAGCAAAACTTATAATGATAATACAGTTTTTCATAGTTATAATAGCTTACTTACCTTTGGAAATATAATTCCGAGACTTCTTCAGACTTTTCATTACTCTGTATAAAACATACCAGCATATCATATTTTTCGTAATTTTCATACGCCGTCATTATTCGAAGAAATTGATAAATATCAATTAAATAAAAAAACCAAAAGAACGTTTATAATTTGCTTTATAAACCAAAAGTCGATCCAAAAATCGATGAGATAGACAAATATTTGACATTTATTTTTGTTTGTTGTCATAAACAATAGCCATAGCCTATTATTAAATTATGCATTTAATTTCAGAAAATTGTCATTTATTTGCGTGTTTCTGAGAAAAAGTGCTTACTATTAAATATTTTTGAAAAGGTAAAAAACGTCTATAAATATACAGGGTATTCCATTAAAAAAAAAAGTTGGATCCGACAACTTTTTGAACTGACCCTGTATACTAATTCCGAAAGCATAATTGAATTCTACGGGAAAAGTTATATAAAAAACAGTTTTCAGATTTTCGATAAATTATCTGATAGTTTAGATACGAGGGGTGCCTGAAAATGCAACATTTTCAATTTAGCCCTGTATCTTAAAAACTAAAAGGGCTATGAAAATTTTGTTTACGGCATCTTTAGTTTCACCGAAAAGTACCATACTGCCGCGAAAACCTCAATCCATAAAATAACGGAGATTACCACCCAATAAAATTTCATAAAAACATATTGTTTGGAAATCATATGAATAGCATGAAAATATAACTTCATATTTTATTATTTTGTATTTGTTGGCTAAAAATTCCGAAACCGTTCTTTTAATAGACCTCCTCGCAGCTAATTCAACATAATTTAATTTATTGTAGGAATTTTCTAATTTGTGGTCCAACATATATTCCGTGAGCATTATTTATGTTAGTTTAAGGTAATTAAATGCATCTCCTTCTTTGTCTAATGATTTTACGAAAAAATCATAACCCAAAAATCTTACGTGTTAGGAAGTTTTCACCATTATTTCCTCATTCAGTGACAAAAAATTGTCTTTTACACCACAGTCACAAAATGGCTGTAAACTAGTGTAATTTTTAATTTACGGTAATTCTTTTCAAAAATATTTTAAAACGACCAATCTGTATAATCGAACTTACCTTTCTGGTTCCAGATTTCAGATAATTCCGGTAAATATTTTCCTAAAATAACTTAAAGCCTCTTTCAAAACTACACTTCCGAATTCCAGCTTATCTTCTAATTGCTAATCTGATTTTGAAAATTTGTCGCAAAGCTAAATACTCTTTGTGTTATCATTCTCTGGGCGAGGCATTTAATTTCATGTCGAGAGCTCCAGCTGGGGTTATGTGTATAAACTTTCGAACTCCTGAATAAGTGTTGACCTTTCAAATATACTGGATGGCACTGTATGAAGAATTATTATGGAATCTGACTTTCAAATGATTCGGGACTGTGAATGAAATCATAAAATACACTTCTCATAAAAATGATGGAATAGTTAGAAATCTGGTTTTTTGTAGTACTCGTATTTCGATTAATAACTTATTGACTTTAAAAAAATATTTGTATTTCGCAGAGCTATCAGGGTTAAGTGATTAAAAATTAGCAGTTTTTCGCAGATAATTTCTAAAGTACCCATCATAAAAATCCCAAAAAATTAAGCTACACTTTTACTAACCATATATGTATTATTTTCTATTGGATTTGCCCATTTTTTTTGTGTGATTCACTTCACTTTGTCCTGAGTTTGGGGTAAAATTAAGCATTAAAACTGCCGAAATATCCATTTGAATCTTTCTGAGGAGAATGAACTCTTTTAAGTGATCCAAAAGAATTTTTTTTCACTGTTTACAACTGACACATCCGCTATTTATTTTACAGGAAACAATCTATTCCTTTTGTCAGTCGGAAATTTCACTATTGTGAAGTAATTTGGTTTAACTTCAGTCTCTAGTTTATTTATCTAACTATCCGTTTTATCAGTCTTATTTTGGGTCTAAGTCTAAGCCATTGTCTAGGTCTAGGTCCATTAGTACACTGCCGCTTGAACTTAAAAGAAAATGCTCAATGACACGCTTTTCCCAGCCAAGATATCAAATTTTTTGCCTCTCATTACTGTATGAGTTGTCCCTGTTTTTAAACTGTCTAGATGATCTACAATTTCATTTGTCCAAACACCATCATTGTTGTTGTTCTCATGCATTTCTCAGTATTTTGGAAGCACTGCACTGGGATTGAAGGGCACTATGCCACATGTCTTAAACTTTCGATCTTATTCTAATTTTTTCTACAGCTTCCTTGAGAAGTCTTGGAAATTCGGTTTTCGGAATCACACCTGTTTACATTTTTCCAAAATTTCCCTTCAGGATGCCGTCAATGCCCTAAAAGATATGACGTACAATGGCTGAAGTGCTTGGAATTTGGAGTCAAAAGAACAACACAAATATTATTGTTTTCACATTCTTCAATGACTTTCTCTGTAATATGGTTGTTCAGGTTATCAAACACACCTAATTTTTTGAAATAAGTACATTTGAAACCAATCTTCAATTATTTCGGTGTCCAAACCCATTAAGCAACCTTAATCGTTATAGTACTTTTTGATGTATCCATGATTCTATGGACATGCTTCATTCCTCTTACACAAAATTTGCCTCGTCAAAGTTAACAAGTTGGACCGAGACATCAACTAGGCTTGTCGTAGGTTTCTGAAATATTCTTCAATCTCTTCATAGGATAAGGATGCGCGCACACGTTTCGTGTTTTCTGCCGTTTTGTTAGTCAGATCTCGATGCCTGCCCATGAAGGATTTGAAACAGTCGATTCCTGGAAGATTTTCTTTACAAAGTAGCTCTATGTTTAAAAATTTATAAAAAAAAGCAGGAAATTTATTTTCAAAGAAGCATTACGGGTATGTTTTTATAGATAAATAAGCACCACATTATATTGCATACATTTTAAAACTACATCATTTCTTTCTTTCTTTCCTTTCAATATGGAGTCGGCTGCCACTTTTTTGCTTTCAGCGCCATTCTCCAGCCCAATAGGTAACGACCACGGGTTGACGAGCAAATTGCTCTCCGTAGATCGTTAAACGACATTAATTTTTTTTTTTTGAAAAGGCACATTGTTTCCACTATCAAAGGGTTAACTCCTAGGACTTCTACTGATATTGATGTATATCATTTTCTTTGAAAACGACGCTGGTCTTGCGCACTCCCGTGGAACTTTCTGATCACCGCACGACCTTTGGACTTATTAGATAAGCCAGTCCAGAGGCAGAAATCACAATTCCCACAGCGCTCATTGCGATTGGTCCGTTATGTAGGACGTTCCCCCATTGATGTTCCCACAACGGTCGTTGGACTGCCCCTTGAAACACCACGAAAAACAACACCTTACGTCCGAGCGGGAGTCCAAAACTACATCATAACCAAACGCCTTCAACATTCACGAAAATAACGTTTTTTTTTAAATAATTGCCTGAAACTCATGACACTCACCGGCTGATATTGGGTATTGGGGACTTGGGGATAAGCTGGCACAGGCAGAACTGTTAAATACTAAGTGGTGGACCACATATTTTGATTTATTTCCGGAAACCACCAATTGATTCATTTTACCCAATACGCTTCATTTATACCCGGTTGATGCCACTTCTTTCTGTTAAAATACACTGTATTATTCAAGGAGCGTTGATAGGACAGATATGATTTTAAAATTAAATAAAATAAAAACTATATGCCATACAACCAAACTTTTTATTTAACATATCTTTCAAGTATCCACCTCGACTTCGTGTACAGAAACGAACTCGATTAACTCAATTTCCGATTACTTTGTGTAATAAATCGGGCGTAATGTCACGAATGCAGCGTTCGATGTTTAATCTCAATGCATCAAGGGTGCATGGTGTGTTTGCATAGGCGATTAATTTTAAGTATTCTAAAAGAGTTAAATTACAACTTGTTGGAGGCCAATTAACAGTTGTATTTTTTCAAATTGACTTTCAATCAGACTTTCAAACAAACAAACAAACAAAAGTATGCTTTATTGCCGCAGAAAAATTTTACAATTTTATGGACAAAGCAAAATATACCTAAAAATAAGACATATCAAAACATTAATCGAAAATAATTTCGACAGGTCAGTGCTTTTTTTTAAAAATGTAAATTATCAATTTACCAAATCGTAAAACACACGTTAGAATATAACATAACATTGCAAACAGTAAATGAATCATGATAACCTTATAAAAGTAAACAAACACACATGTACGAGGTGAATAATTTCGATGACATTGAAATCAAAATTGCAACTATGCGACCTTAAACTCTATGATATTATAGTTATACAAATAATTGTGATGTTAAACAGAAGGTATATTGAACTAGTGTAGAATGTAGTATACAAAAAGAATTAAATTGTTTTTAATCCAATACCTAACAAAAATAATTAAGTTTTAAGTGAATGTTCGACAGTTCTTTTCCCTATATAATGATTTACAAAATTCTATGCTACGAGTTAGGACATGACTCACAAAAGATTTAAGTAAACAAGCGAGTTTAGTGACAATTTAAAGAGACTTACTCACTGAAAAAAAAAATCATTAACGCTGTAAAATGGTCTCTCAATGAGGTATGCTTTAGTGTTTTTTCGAAATTGTGCAAGCATAGGGATAGATTTTAAATGTACTGGCAGATTGTTGTAAAGTTTTATGGCGTTGTAAATAATTGATTTTTTTATTAATTCTGTGGAAGGAATGGGAAGATAAATATCATGCCTAGAGTTTCTGGTAGGGTATACATGTTGTGGCCTTTCTGGGAGGGTGTTTATATGTTTTCTCAGCAAACATACCGTTTCCAAAATAAATAATGCAGGAAGTGTTAATATTTCATGTTTTTTGAAATAGTATTGGCAGTGAGCTCTATTATTTAGACCAAACAAATAACGAATGGCTCTCTTTTGAAGCATAAAAATACTACGAAATTGCTCGGTGGTACAGCAGCCCCAAAAGGGAAGGCCATAGCGGAGGTGGGATTCAAATAAAGAGAAATAAGTAAGTCTGGCAGAAGGAACGTCTAGTTCTTTTGAAACTGATCGAATGGCGAAGCAGGCGGTAGAAAGTTTTTTAGTTAAGGTGTCAATATGATTAGACCATTTTAGGTTACTATTTATATTTAAACCCAGGAATTTAACCCACTCTACGTATTCAATATTGCTGTTATGTACCTGAAGTGGTTGTAAAGTTCCCTTATAAGATAACGCCACCGTTTTATCGACGTTAAAACAAAGCATATTGGAATCGGACCAAGCCTTAATTATAACCAAGTCTTTGGAGATACTAGAGTGTAAAGACGTTGTATCAAAATCACTCCATGTTATGCTTGTGTCATCAGCAAAAAGGGAGATTCTTCCATTAATTTTAAGGTTCGTGATATCATTAATGTATAACAAAAAAAGAATAGGTCCCAAGACTGAACCTTGAGGGACTCCACTTGTAATCAACTTACAATCAGAATCGGAACCATTAGCCCTTACAAGTTGTTGCCTTTTTCCAAGATAAGATTTGAACCAATTTAAAGAAGTACCATGAATTCCATAAAAATTTAGTTTGTTTATCAGAATTTCATGACTAACACAATCAAAGGCTTTCGCATAGTCACAAAAAACTGAGGCAGTTGGGTGGTTGTTATTGAGAGATAAGTAGACGCCTCTAAGCAACGTGAACATGGCGTCATTGGTGCACTTGTTGGGTAGAAATCCGAACTGCTCCGGGGATATTATCTGATGTTTCAGGAGAAATGGCATAAGACGGTTCTTCAGTAGCCTTTCGATGATTTTTGATAGCACTGGTAGTAGTGCAATTGGGCGATAATTGCAAGAGTTAGTTTTTTCGCCGCCTTTATGAAGTGGAATAATTATAGCTGTTTTAAGGCAATCAGGGAATACACCTTTTATAAAGGACTCATTTATTAATGTTGTAAGGGCCTCTATGACTGGGAGTGGCAAGTTCAGGAATATTCTAATTGATAGGCCATCAGTGCTACACGAAGATTTACTTTTGATATTATGTATTACCTTCAATAGTTCAGTGTTGCTAACGGGACTTAAGAAAAAGCTATCAGCTAAATTTTTTGAAGGAGGGAGAAACGAAAGAGGGTCCAAACTTGGCGAGATACTAGAGGTAACATTTTTGCTTACATTAATAAAATAATCATTTAGATCATTAGCCCCTGGCAAGATCTGAGTCACAGGGTTTGATTTGTTTCTGAGGTTATTGATGATGGACCAGGTTTCTTTTGAAACGTTATTAGAGTTTGTTAGACGTTTTCGGTAGTGTAATTTTTTTGCTGACTTAATAAGAGTAGTGTAGATCCTCCTATAATTAGAGATATAGTCGAGAATAAGAAAGGAGTCGGTGAATTTTTTTATATATGAGAGCGAGCGCATATTTTTAGCAGAAATTCGTATTCCTTTCGTGGTCCACGGTTTATGCCGCTTAGGTTTGATATTCTTAAGCGGGAAGGCCTTGTTAAAAGCACTTAAAGTTTTATTTAAAAAAGTTCTGAAGTTTGTGTTGACATTATGAAATACTGAGAAATTTGCGGCCGAGAAAATTCTGCCCCGATGGCGAGATCTTGGTAAGGGCCTAATAGGTAAACTAAACCTGGAAATTACCGCCTCCTGATCGGAAAGACCTGAGTTATAGACCTGTGAATGCACCTCTGATGGAGAAAAATCAGACGCCATGTAATCGATGATAGAAGAAGAGTTTTTGGAATTCTAGTTGGCGAGGATACATGCATTGAAAGACCGAAAGAGTCGAATATAGAAATTAGATATTTCTGGATGGCACAAACAGTAGCATAGTCAATATTAAAGTCCCCGCATAGAATTTTTTTACCTTTAATCGGTAGGCTGTCTAGCAAACTTACCAGGCTATTTAAAAATGATTGTACATCAGAGTTTGGTGATCTATAAATACAAATTACATAAAGATCAAGGTTTTGATTATATACTATAGAGAATTCAAAAGAGCTATCCGCTAACAAATGATCATATTTAGATACCGACATGAAATCTCCATTTAGGGATAGAATCAGTGTTCCCCCATGAGCTGAGTTTTTTCTGTCATATCTAGCTACTGTGGTATACCTCTCAATATAAAAGGGTTCGTTTAGATTCAGCCAGTGCTCAGTAATTGCAACAAGTTGGAAGAACTCCAATTCTTCCAGAAATAGGTACAACTCGTCAGTTTTATTTCTTAGAGAAGCAATATTAATTAGAACCATATTAAGACTAGTAACAACAGGAAGTTTTGAGGAATCTAGTTCCTCAGGACACTTTGGTTGCAATATTTCTATAGTGGCATAAGCAGTCTGATATATGTGGTCTCGTCTTGATGAAACCATCAATTACACCTAAATTCCGCCAAAAATTCTATAACATCAGTCTATACCGCTCAATCATAAAACACACCACACAGTAATCTTTTACGGATGTAGGGGTTTCTCATGAATTCCCTGTGGATTGTTTTCACACAAAAAACAATTGTTACCATTAACGTATCAACCTAACCAAAAATGTCCGTTTCCAGTTGCTTAAGTCTGAGCAGCAAAGTCACAACGGTTGCGATGGTCCAGACCCAAATACCACAAAATAGCTGATGAGCTTTTTTGCCTAACAGTTAGCCATAAAAGACACATAAGAATCATAGATTTGTCAAATTTTCGCAAATAATTCTTGGTTTATTTTCTAGCCATGAAAGCTTGCTTCAAATTAGGTTTTTGGCTCCAAAAGTAGCAATTTTTAATTTAGATAGACTATGGCATAATTACTTGCCCAAAAAATATCTTTTATGGGGTAATTAAACCTCCAACTTTTTTTTTGTAATCTTGGATGGCCAAAAAGTAGAAATATCTGACACTTTTATTGTCACAACGTAATCAGATTAAATTATAGCAAGAATAGCTATTTAAAATGTCAAAATATGACATTTTTAATCAATAAAAATCGAGTGCAGTATATGTCAATAAGTAGGCATTTTTTCCCAAATGCTAAACAAACATATTTCAGTGGCGGCTATTCAGGTGAAGTAGGTGAAGTGCTACTTCACCAGGAAAAATAAACAAGCAAACATCTAACTATATTTATTATATATCTCAAAAATTTTAGTTTTTACATTCATTTATTCACCTAATTGGCAAAAAATAAACTGTACATCTCGAATAAATGTTTTACTTGACCGTTGGCGGTATGTCTTTTTAAAACTTTCAATCGATCTTTATTATAACAACTATAACAATGGCGCAAATCGCTTTGACTTTGCTGGAGGTGTTTAATTTACGATTTTCCTACTATGTTGCCGTGACAACGCATATCCGATGACGTCGAGCCCAGCGCCATTTATGGTGTTGTTACAACTTCAAATTCTAAGTTAGTAAATGTGATTGTTTAAGACTGGAATAAATTAAAAGACGTCTTTGAATTTATTACAAATTGTGACAAATCTGACGAAAAATCAATCCGCCTTGCGAAAGAATTTTTAGGTGAGATGAACGATTTTGAATTCACGTTTCTGGCATTAGTGTTTAATGACATTTTTTCAATCACGGACATACTATTTGACGTTCTTCAAAAAAAATCGCTTGACATTCATTTTTGCGTATTAAATATAAAACGCTGTCGTGAGGCGCTCTGTAAAAAAAGAAATGAACATTTTTTTAATACTATGTTTGATAAAGCAAATTCTATTACAGAAATAAATCATTACAAACGTGTGCTTGCTTAGCTTTCACCTGAAGAAATTAGGGCCAAGTATAGAACCCTTTTTTATGAAATATTTGACCATATTTTAATGGAAATGACACTAAGATTTCAAGACTGAAAAACTTACATTTTCATGTTTGACAGGTTCTGTTAAATTTTCCGAATATAGATTAAATTTTCCGACTGGCCCGTTTGAAAATTTGTTACAGTTCTCATATGGGGAAATATTTGCAAAAAGTCAACGACTTAAAAATGAGCTTATTTTTGCCAATGAGAGTAATTGGAATATATCGCTGCAAGAGCAAGTGAAAAAAATTAATAAAAATAAATATATTTTTACCGAAGCATATAAATTGTTTTCCCTTATTTTGACAATACCGGCGACAAGTGCTTCAGTGGAAAGAAGTTTTTCTTGCTTCAAATGTGTAAAAACTTACTTAAGAAATACAATATCTCAAGAAAGACTTACTTCTCTTGGCAATATTTCAATTCAAAAAGAATTTCTGGAGGAGATTAGGGCAACTCATCCATTTTATGAGGATGTTATAAATAAATTTGTTGCTATGAAGGATAGGAGAATTGATTTAATATACAAAATTTAGGTAAGTCGTAAAAAATATTTTACCCCCTCCACATATAAAAAAAATTCAGGAAAAAAATTATTGCGATATTTTCTTGCTTTATTTGCACTTCACTTACTTTTTCACCCGCGAGCCGCCACTGACATATTTTAGCAAGTATTTAAGTTTAATTATAGTAATAATAGTTATATAAGAATACCAAATTATGACACCCCCATTCTAACCACTCTGTCTTGCGTTTTACATATTTTAAAGTAGAGTTTAATTATATGTAAAAGATAAAACCCTTTTATTAAAAATAGGTAGTGAGCTAGGGTTGCCAACCCTCCCGATTTAGGCGGGAGACTCCCGATTTTTCGTCATGCCTCCCGCCGTAAAACTATACTCCCGCTCTTAAACAAAACCCGCCCACTCCCGCAAACTCCCGCTTTCCAACAATTTTGGCATTTAGCAGAAGGCAGAAGCAGATTCAGCTAGATGTACTAAAAGTACCTCTTCTTTTTCTTGCATTCTCTTCTTTTTTTTCCGGTTGCATTTGGATTTTTAATATTTAAGACTGGGATTTAAAAAAGCGCCTGAAGCTTGAAATGTACGCTGACAGGATTGACAAATGACATATCAAATATTAGATTGTTTAGATTTGGGATTCCCAGAAAGCAATCGTTATTATTATTATCCCCGAGTGATGTGTTCCAGGTATTTGTGAGCGTCTGTGTTTAATTTTTTTTGCGAATAGTTTTGTGGTGAAAGGTGAAAATGTTTTCATCAGATAGTAGTACATCTGATGATATTGATTGGGTCGGCCAGTGCCAGAATGAGATTGATTGTGATGATGATGAAATTTCCCATAAAGCCATGACAGAACCGAGCACTTCGACGTCCCATCAAGAATTAGATTCCCCGCGGCCGCGCGTCAATGTTAAGAAGAGAAAATGGGAAGTTAAATTTAATAAAGAGTGGTGTAAAAAATATCCCAATATAATACAAGGGTCATCAATATCTTAGGCTAGATGCATACCTTGTGGTTCGCAATTTAGTATTAATCATGGTGGAGAGAATGATATCTCGAAACATATGAAAACTGACAAACATAAAAAAAACATTTTAGCAACTTCAAAAGTTCAGAAAATCGATCATGTTTTTAAAAATGATTCTGTTAATGAACTGGCAACGATACATGCAGAATGTAGCTTCATTTTTCACAGTGTGAAGCACTCGCATAGCTACGCATCCACAGACTGCGGTGGAAAATTGTTTAAAACTATATTTTGTGACTCAAAAATAGCACAAAAATATGGTTGCGGTAGAACAAAAGCCACGCAAATTATTACAAGAGTCCTTGGGCCAGAGTCAAAAAATAGAATTTTGAAAGATCTAGTGAATAACAAGTCATTTTCGATTGCGACAGATGCCTCGAATAAAGGAAATGTCAAGTTATTTCCTCTTATCGTGAGATATTTCAATAAAGAGTCGGAGGTTCACACAAAATTGCTAAGCTTTTATTCAAGTGATTCAGAAAAATCAACAGATATTGCTCAGAGTTTGATCAACCATTTAGACGAAGCTGGCCTAAATATTGCGAATGTGATTGCATATTGTGCAGATAACGCATCTGTTAATTTCGGAAAAAAACAGAGTGTGTTCACTGAGCTATGCAAGAGAAATGAAAGACTGATTCCTGTCGGTTGTGTTTGCCATATAATCCATAATGCAGGAAAGTTTGGACAAGTCGCATTAAAATATGACGCGGAGTCTCTCGTTATCAAATGTTTCAACGAATTCAGTAGCAGCACAAAGAAAGTTACTGAGCTCAAAGAATTTTTCATTTTTTGTGACGAAGAATGGTCGCAGCTTTTAAGAAGTGTACCAACAAGATGGCTTTCATTAATTCCTGCAACTGATTTTTGAATCATTTTGCTCCAGTTAAGTCATATTTCCTTTCCCAGGAATCCCCACCTGGAATGCTGAAGAAATTTTTGGAAGATGAATTAGCTGAAGCATATTTAGGTAACCATTTTCAAACCGTTGGGTTCATTTTTGCTTTATCTTATCTTCTTCTGATGTTTCAGGACTCATACTACACGTCGGACATTTGATGAATGGAGTAATTGGGAAATTGGAATCGAGCGAGACGCTGGCGATTGAATTATTTACGATAATGAACAGTTTAAAACTCTCATTAATTAAAAAAAGAGAAGAACAATTCTATGGGTCTATTGCAAATTCTTTTTTGCGAAAATGTGAAGACCTCGTGAAAGTAGAATTGTTCAAGCGTGAAGCGGATGCATTCCTAGAAAGAATCATCAACTATTTGGAAAAATGGTAAGAAATCCTTCAAAATATGCTTTGCAAAACATTCAGTTCTATCTACTATTCAAATAATTATTGTTGTGCTGAATCATAAATATTGTAGTCACTGTGGAATATTTTTAATGTATTATCGAGGTATCTAAGACATAATTATTTTTTTGGGTTTTAGGTACAACTACAATGAAGACAACAAATTCAAGTGCCTGAGCGCTATGATCCTAAAGAACAAACCAAAACTAGAAGATTTTTTCAAAATTTGTTCAGATTTCCATATTGAAGTTGATGAGGACGCGCTTTTTGAAGAATATGTTGAACTCTCGGAGTTTTATAAGAACTTACCAGCAAATGTTTCGGATATTTCTATTGATAAGCAGTGGGTTTGCTTTTTTCAAAATCATGTGCCTCATTCAAATGCTATGAGTGAGAGAATTTTCAGTTTGATGACACATGCATGGAGAAAGGACAGAAACAATCTAAGTGTCAAAACTTTAGAAGCTGAGCTAATGGTGAAACATAATTTTACCGAGTCGTGCACAGAATTTGCGAAATATCTCAAAACAGCAGATGGTAAGCAAATACTGGAAAAATGCAAAGGCAGCTGGAAAATGTGAACAAAAAAAAATGTCTTGAAATTGTGTTTGCATACTTATTAGGTTTTATACATAATAAATACCGATGCTATAGACTGCATAATATTGTTGTTTTATTCTTGTATGTACAGGGTTATTGATTATAAATGTCCCCCCCCCTTTAACTTTTTTGTTTGGCATTTTAGGAAAAAAATTTAAATATAAAAGTTGCTTGGAATAAGTTAAATTTTTAAAATATTATATTTCTAAATATACAGGGTGTGTCACAAATGTGCAGCAACTGCCAACTTTGTTATTTTCAATACAATACCATATTTTTTATTTCATTTTTGGATTCTACGTAAAATTCTAAGCATATTTGATATGGCATATCCTATACCTAACTTGAACTGTTTCCAAACTACACATCATCATCACATAGCTCTTAAAAATTTAAGATGGGAAAGTGAAAATTTATTATCCTTTATCTTTAACCGTTTTGCCACTATAATGAGTCAAAGTGCAAAAAGTGCCAATTTTCAATTGTTTATAGTTTGGAGACAGTTGAAGTTAGGTATAGGGTATGCTACATCAAATATGCTTAGAATTTTATGTAGAATCAAAAAATGAAATAAAAAATATGGTATCGTATTGAAAATACCAAAGTCGGCAGTTGCTGCACATTTGTGACACACCCTGTATATTTAGAAATATAATATTTTAAAAATTTAACTTATTCCAAGCAACTTTTATATTTAATTTTTTTTCCTAAAATGCCAAACAAAAAAAAATTTTGCCTCAGGTAAGTGAACAGCTTTGTTTTCAAACCTCCCGCTTTTCCATTTCGAAAACTTGGCAACCCTATAGTGAGCGTAGCCACATGCCGAGTTTCTAATACATTGCTATTAAATTATTACCTATTTTGAAAGTTTAAATACTTATCATAAGATCTGCAACCTCTATATTTCGTGAGCCTTGACATATTAGCTTGTCAAAACTAGTTGTATAGTGCCTAAATATTCTTGGTTATAAAACAATTTTATCGTATAACATTTAATTTTACTATAAACCATTATTTAAGGCACTTATTTGGAATAAATTATAATAAAATAAAAATAAACAAATATTGATGACAATATTGAAAAATATTAGTTGACAAGCTGACAACAAATCAAAACCTGTAACAGGTACAGAATAAAGCAATTTTTTTGTCCCAGTAATTTGTAGCCGCAATGGTACGTTCAATATACAGGGTGATCCATTAAGAATGGTCCCCGGCCATAACTGTTGATCATAAAATTATGGAAAAAAATGTTTGTGGGTTAATCGGCCAAAGGAATTAACTGGAAATTATTTTCAAGGTCGAAAAATGGCCACTAACATGGCGTAACAACAACTCAAAATTGGCAATGCCGATTATCTCTGGAATTGTCCTAATTAAGTTTGTCGAAAATATAGGCATTGTATTCTCCAGGTAATTATGCAACTTTTTGCTATTTATTATTTTTTTAAATTTTCAATAATAAAGTGGTGGGGGAAGGTTAAACTTTTTATCTTTCAAACATTTATATCTCTGTTTTAGATGAACCGATTACATTGAACTTGGTGTTAGAGAAAAGGGCTTTTTTTGCTCTTCACTTAGACCTATTAACAGTGCCGTATTGGTTCTATTAGTGATCTCTAGATGGCGTTTTTTCGTAATACTTCAAATAATGGGAATTTTCTCAAAAAAATCAATTGGTATGATATGACTTTTCTGTCATAATTTAATTTAAAGTTATAAAAGGTATCCAATAGTGAAATAAAAAATCCGGGTCCGTATTTAAATTAAAAAAGTTGTTGATGGTAGCCCGAGTCCGAAACGTCGGATTGAAAAACTAGTCTCACCAATTTGCAGAAGAGAGAAAGTGATAATGATGAAATGAAATTTATTTTCATCTGGCTTCAACTAAGCCTACAATTATAGAAAAACCATAAAAGATATATTTTGCTTATATCTTCGACAACTCTTAATTAGGAAAATTCAAGAGAAAATCGGCATTGCTATTTTTGAGTTGCTGTTATGCTCCTAGCGGCAATTTTTCGAACTTGGAAATAATTTCCAGCTATTTCCTTTGGCCGATTTGCCTACACATATTTTTTCCCCATAATTTTATGATCAACAGTCATCAAATGATGGCCGGAGGCCATTCTTAATGGATCACCCTGTATATTACGTGGTAATTTGGATCTGTTTTTTTTTAAAAACTCTATTAAGTTATAAAAATTAGCATTCATTTTGCTAATAGTTGAGTCAGACCTCCAGAGTCATAATACAAATATTCATTGAAACCCCAAAATTCCTTATAATAATAGTCGTATATTTTATTTTAAGAGCATTTGGGTAGATAAATTTTACATTTTTGTAGCATTTCCTCTATAACATCTTAGGTATTTAGTGCTGTATTCCATACTCGTTCAACAGTATTCCAACAAAAATTGTTTAATTATAACTAAATATAAATTTAAATTAGCACATTATAGATTTCGTCTTAGCTGGTTGACCTTTTAGCCTTTTGAGTTGTTGAATCAAGGGAATGAAATATTTTAGGTTGTGCATAAACGATATTAATGCACAAATTTTGTCTTAACAGCAAGATGCACTTTCGGGCTTTAGGGAGTTTATGGGACACAGGAATAACAAAACTCCAAGTTATATCTGGAATGTCATTTGGATATTTATTACCCTCAAGGTTTGTCAGTAAATATTGTACATTTTAGATTTTGCATTAATGGTACTAATGCACCAATTCTAATTTAACAGCGAGATGCACTTAAAGGGATTAATGAATTTGACACGGGAAGAACAAGATATATACAGACATCCCGTCCCTATTGGGCAGGATGGAAACAATAGCCGCTGGAGTCTAAGTTAAAAACTTCGACTTGAAATTAAAGCTTCAGCAGTTCAGATACATATTATGTTCAATTCTAAACGTAAAAACGTGTATATCAAAAATGTTTGTATTCAAAAACAAAAAACTATTCAAAAACATGTTAGGTGCTTCATGGTTTGTTTTTAATTTGATTGTTATCAGATATTGAGTCCCCCAAATATGAATTTTTATATGGGGTGCTATATGGGAATATAAAAATATGATAAGTTAATGGTCTTAATGGCGAATTTCAAATATATATTTTTAATCGTCCAAAATTTACAATAAGAAATTTTGCAGCTCTCAATTCAGAATGTCTTGAACAATTAAAAGCCTCTATGTACTTATTATCCATGTGTAACACATACGCTCTGTCTTAGTTTCTGATCCACCTAGTATACATAAAATCCACTGTCAGTAGATTATAACCACGCTTTAGAAAAGTGGCAATTACTAACGTTTTTCTTTAACAATGATTTTTTCCAGCACCAAAATACCTGGAAAACATTACGAACTAGATATCCACTACGGATTATTTGTAGGCGATCATAGGAACAAAAACAACTCCGACCTATTTTTTGGACATATCAAAACCTTTAGGGGATGCCTTTCAGGGGTAAGAATAATCATCACATCAATTATTTCTCTAACCAATAAAACTCAACTTGTTTTGATATGTAAGTCCTAAATGGGCAGTATTGTCGCATGTTGTGAAATTCGTCTAAGACGAAAGAAAAAGTACCGTCGTCACCAAAAGTAACTGGGACAAAAATTACCCATTTAATTATCCTGAACTATTATTCCAAGTTAACCTAGGATACTATGAAATGTATTTTTTTTTGACACTGTCTTTTGCTTTTGATTTGAAAGCAATATTTATATTTGTTTGAAAGCAAATACCTAATTTGCCCACATTTTATACATCATGCCCAAGGTAACGGAGGAACAAAAGTCAACAATTTTTACTCGGAAAATTAGAGGAATTGCAGCAGAAATTCATGTAAGCAAAAACACCGTTTTGTTAGCCAAGCAAAAAATGGCAGAATATGGTGGTATCATTGAGAGACCAAAGGCGGAACTCCAAAAGCTTGAACTGAATCAAGACCATGAATAGGTGCAGTTCCTTAGAAACAATCCTTTTCAAACAGCAGTAAAGGCTAAAGAAGAAAGATGTGGTTATCAAACCTAAGGAATCGTGCTGCTTGTAATGAAATATTCTTTACAGATCTTAATAAACACAGGAGGTTGAAATTTGCAAGGGAATATGAAAATCAAGATAATTTCTGGGAAAATGTGGTATTTTCTGACGAGAAAACTTTTCAATCATGCCATAATTGGAACACACTGCGCGTGTACAGACCTATTGGGATGAGGTATGATGAGAGATATACACGGAAAATAAACCAGAGTGGTCGTTTTTTAAGGGTCCTGGAGTGTGTGCAATGATTGAAGAAAGGCTTAATGCAGATGTTTACTGCAATATACTAGAAAACATTATTTTACCTTCTGTAAGGCCACTTTTTGGAGACCATTTTGTATTTCAACATGATAATGGCCCTATATATATATATATATATATATATATATATATATATATATATATATATATATATATATATATATAGAGCTAGAGTAGTGCAAAATATAGTGCGAAATCGTAATATCGAAACTTTCCCCTGGATTTAAAAAAGTCCTGATTTGAATCCGTCTGGGGGCAAATGACCAAACAAATTTATAAGGAAGGATTTCGGCCTCATAATCAAGATGATCTTCGACAATCAATCGTTCGAGCTTAGAACGAAATAACCCCTGAATATACAAGAGACTTGGTAACATAGAACGGAAGCTTTCACGGCTTTGGTCAATTAAAAAATCATGGTTCTTGAGATTAGACCGTGTCAAATTGGAATTACTATCCGACGTTTCGCCTTCGATTGCAAGAGGCATCTTCAGGGATCTTTACTCCACGAGATCTGAACACTGAATGAGCACGAAGAGATTTAGGCGGGTTTTTATACCCGACTGTTTCTCCCACATACACTTCTCCACAGGAGCAAAGAATTGTATATACTCCTTCTGTTTGGAAAGGTACAGGGTGTCCAAAATAAGAATGTATATCTCCTTATCTCGAGAACCATAACAGATAGAAGGCAAGTTCATATACAAAAGTTTCTTAGCTTCGTTTGAATTTTTATTTTATTATATTCTTATTTATACAGGGTGTTGCGTTTGGTCTGGGCTGAGATGCACTTTCTTATTTTAAATGGGACACCCTATATATTATTGCAGATTATGATAACGCGCTTAAAGGCGAGTTCACCAATATATAACAGTATGGGCCTATAGTGCAACGTTTCGGATTTATTGACATTTTTCTTCAGTTTTCTACCTATTTTCAAATTAACAGAACTAAAGTACTTTTATAATTTTTTAAATTTTTGTTAAAGCCTTAAAAAATTAAAACCTCGTTCTACTCACAGTCTTATACTCGAGTTTTAAAACTTCATAAAAGTTGCAATGTTGCCATGCTTCGCGTATCGTAATTTTTTTTTTAAATTTAAATGCAACACCCTGTACACTACAATAAATTCGGATAGAGAATTGAAGTAAGATTTCAACGACCCATAATAATATGGGTCTGCGACTTATAGTTTTAGACTTATTGACGATCATCTTCAGCATGCAACTAATTTTTTTAAGACACATAGAGTGCCATGGAAAGGAGCGCGTTATCATAATCTGCAATAATATATAGGGTGTCCCATTTAAAATAAGAATGTGCATGTCAGCCCAGGCTAAACGCAACACCCTGTATAAATAAGAATATAATAAAATAAAAATTCAAAAGAAGCTAAGAAACTTTTGTATATGAACTTGCCTTCTATCTGTTATGGTTCTCGAGATAAGGAGATATACATTCTTATTTTGGACACCCTGTACAAAATCTTTCGGGGATCACAAGCATTGTCCAATCTTCTTATGTGTATTGAAGATTGTACGTATGTTGGACCGCCGAAGTAATCGTACTATTTTATCTGTAGTGCCATGTATGTAGGGAAGAATATTATTACGTGTTCATTTAAAAGACATAGTAAACCAACTCCAAAGGAGAATGATAAAGAGCCACCATTAGGTAGTGTTGTTCTTTTCTACATACATGGCACTACAGACAAAATAGGACGGTTACTTCGGCGGTCCAACATACGTACAATCTTCAATACACATAAGAAGATTGGACAATGCTTGCGATCCCCGGAAGACTTTGTACCTTTCCAAACAGAAGGAGTATATGAAATTCCTTGCTCCTGTGGAGAAGTGTATGTGGGAGAAACTGGACGCTCAATATCAACTAGACTTAAGGAACATGAACGATGTATTAAAAAGAAACAAATTGTTCAATCTGCTGTAGCTGAACACCAGCATAACACTGGCCATTTCATAAATGTAAAGGAAACCAAGGTTCTAGCATCGGTTCCAGGTTTTTATAAACGAAAAGTTAGAGAATCTATTGAAATATTTAAACATACAAAAAATTTCAATAGAGACACGTGTTACGGTCTACATCACACGTGGAAACCGATCTTAACACAGGGTCACGGTTCGGCGAGCACAAGTCGGGTATAAAAGCCCGTCTGAATCTCTTCGAGCTCATTCAATGTTCGGATCTCGTGGAGCTTTACTCCCTGAAGATGCCTCGTGCAATCGAAGGCGAAACGTCGGATGGTAATTCCAATTTGACACGGTCTAATCCCAAGAACCAAGATTTCTTAAGAGACTTGGTCTTAATCATGAATTTTATTTCAATTTTAATTTTAAAAATTTTGTTGTTCGAAAAGCATAAAAATGTGTAAATTGTGATATTAAAGGTGGGTTTATACAGCAGGTAAAATAAAATAAAAATTAAATTAAATTGAGGATTCTGAGGTGGTTTATACAGAAAATAAAAATTAAATAAGACATAAGAACAACTGTCAAACATACTTTTTGCCAGCTATTCAATTCAGTACTGCATAAATTCATTGTTTTTAACCTAAAATTCATACTTTGATGCTGCCCCAGTTACATTTGGTGACTATGATACATTTATCTACAGAGCGCTTCAATCTTCCCAAAGGAAAATATTCTAAATCAAATCAAGTTCTTTTGCAACTACTTTTTTAGCTAAAATACAACGAAGTGGCCGTTCTTGAAACTGCCAGGCAACGCCAATCACGTGCCAATGTGGAAGGTATCACGTGGAATTGTGCAGCAGAGTTCGAAGCTTCTATAGAACAGCCAATCAGCTTTGTAGAAGATGATGCCTTCTTGGTTATCCCTCAAAAAACGAAGTTCAAAGATTTTAGTATTAAAATGGAAATCAAGACTATGGTATATTTACAAAATCTGTAAACTTATTAGACTACTCCTTTTCATTTAATATCTGATTCTAGGTAAGCGAAGGTCTTATATTTTACAATACTGGTACTGCCAAGCACGATTTTCTGCTTCTTGAAGTGTCAAACTACAGTCTATCTGTAACAATCAAAGCTGATGATCGGGCTGTGAAATTGCACGTTGCCCAAAAACCGGTAGCTGATGGAAAATGGAACCAAGTAAGTCTTTACAAATTTTCTCCCATTTCTTCCCCGGTATTTCAGAGAAATTTTATTAAAATTGGCAAAGCTAACTTGTCTTCAATTTTAATAAAATTTGACTGACCTACCACCTTTTTATAAATTTCTGGATACCACGGAAACCTTAGGTTTATTGATTATATTTTGACACCTTGACAAATTGGTTTTGTGTTGAACTTTACATAAATGATCTCTAGGATCGTTAAGTTTTTAACAAATTTTTTCACACCCTGTATATTTTCTGAGTCGTATAGGCTGTACAGACAATAAAAAAAACCTTGCGGCTCCCTAGCAAGAAAACTTTACTTTAGACGGTTGATAAAAGGTTGCACCTTAATATGTAAAGAAAAATTTGTTCTTTTCAAAAAAAAAGTTCATACCTTAAAAAATGTTTAAAATTTTAAAAAACTTTTCAAACTGATTTAGCAATTAGAAATCTTATTTGTAAATTTTGGGACAAATAATATTTTTTCAGATTGGCCTTCGACTTTCCTCTACTACTGTCGAGCTGTCAGTGAACGAAAACGTGGAATTCGGTAGAAACATTCATGCTTCCATAATTCAATTGTCAGAAACATCTTACATCGGAGGTCTAGAGGCAAGTCGGAAATTTAGAGCCACTCAAAAAGGTTGTGGACCAGCATGCGACTTGGGCTTCAAGGGATGTATGCGAAGCCTTTTTATTGTGGAAACGAAGCGGGGACTTCCAGATGCCCAAGTAACTGATAATATATCCAATGTATGGGATTGTTAATCATTATTACCCTTTTTTAGTCATCCGATGGTCTACTACCGGGTTGTGTCTGGAATTATCCTTGTTTAAGACAACCCTGTCAACAAGGAGCTATTTGTTTACAACGAGGACTGGATTCTTTCCAGTGCAAATGCCAAAATGGTATTGATACCACCTGCGTCCAACGAAATTACACTGAAGGATATTCTGTCTTTTCCAGAGCTGCTAGCTTAGCAACTGAGCTTGAGCTATTAAGCGTGGAGCCTTTGGAGGTAAATATTTTTATTTTGTCCACTTAATTTTCATTTTACAGGATTATCCAAAAGTCATGCAAAATAATCATATTTCCTTATTAAGTAGGTTATGGCGAAAACGTTTGAACAGGTGTATTGATTTAGGTTTGAACCTACTTTTTTATGATAAATTGAAACATTCGTCTTTAACGCCGTAACCCCCAGCCACCCCCACTTTTTTTTTTTAATGGTAACCTATGCCTTGTGGGTGCTCATCGAAAAGCTCTTAAAAAACTGAATATATGTGAAACCACTACAACATCAGTAACCCTGTATGAGAATATAAAATAGAAGTTTATTTTTTTAGGTGCTGGAAGGAAGCAGTGAAATAATCACCACAACTAATCTCCATTTAGTACTGGATTATAAAAAATACGGCATCAAAGATGCAGGGGTGACTTTTCTAGTCCACCAAGGGCCGGAACATGGGGCTGTTACTGTGGATGGCTGGCCTCAAAAACAAACGTTTTCTCTTTTGGATGTGGCTAGAGATAAGGTACATTATGTCCACGACGGATCTGAAGACAGGAGAGACACTATAACCTTGGCTGTTGCTTTTTCAGCAGCAGATACTTTTACGCTTCCTGTATATTTGCAAGGGAATTTCAGGTTAGTATTTTTTTATCTGTTTAAAAATCAATGTCTAAGGATTGTAAATACATTATGTTTGATATTTTAATAAGACCGTTTGTTACAGATTTACAATGGTGGTTAATGTGGTACCAAAAAATGACGCACCTATATTTGATACTTCAGAAACCAGGGTACTGCGAGTAGTACAGGTACATAATTACTGTAGTGGTAAAAAGTATAATAAAATAAAGCATAATATATATTTTTATTTAAATAATATCGTTATTATAATACACCTCAAATAATAATTAACAGGTATAATATTCGGGAAGTTCTCTGTCACTTTTAGCTTTTAGGGAAAAATCTTCAACATTTTAAACTTGACATTTGATTGGCTGCTTATATTGTACAGGGTTTTTTTTTATATATTGCCACCCCCCTTATCTTTTTTATTTGACATTTTAGAAAAATGTGTCCCAAATAAAAGTTTAATGGTTTCAAATGAATTTTTATGAAAACTTTTTTTTCATATACAGGGTGTTACAGAAAGTCTGGGCGTGGTCCCAGTTTCTTATTTCAAATAGGTACCCCATTTTTTTATTGAATTTTCGGATTCTCCTGAGAATTTTACACATTTTTTATAAGGGATATTCTATACTTAAATCTAAAGCCTAAAGAGATATTGTTATTTTTTGAAAACTATTATGTAAAACAGGTAAACATTTTTCTGGTCGTAAACTGGTCATTGACGGTGACTGTTTTACTGTTTGGTAGACTTTCTGTCAATTTCTGGATAAAATGTCACATTTCCGATGAGGAAAAATCCGACAACCTTCGCATAGCTTATGAGAATAACGAAAATACACAGGCAACCAGAACAGAAATCACCATCTTCCAACGAATCGCCATCTAAACAAACATTTTTTGAAATATCAGACGTGGATTTTTTTCCTTCTACGGGGTATTCCAAAAACATCGAATTTTGGAAATATGCATATGAATCTAATTAAGGCAACACATGTTTTTAAAAAATATATGTATAATATTAACGAAAACAGAAAAGAATATTTTAAAAACTACACACAGCGTCAAAAAACTTGGACCCCTTCATAAGTCGCAATGCAAATAAGCTTTCCTCAAGACCGCGTATCTTTAGTAATAAATGAACCAACGAAGTGATTGAAAAATGATTATGTCAACGAATAGCGGGACTACCACTTTTAGTTAACTGAGCCATGATATTGTAATCAGCAAGCTAATAAGGAGAGTTTAATTTTTTTTAGCCAGACCTCCCATTTAATTTGCATTAGGTCCTGTGTTGAGAAACTTTTAAACACTCTGTAGAGCGTTCTAATTACAATAGAATATTTCATGTGGCTAAAAGTGGCAGCCCTGCTATTCGTTAACATACACTTTTTTTAATCACATGGTTGGATCATTTATTACTCAAGATACAAGGTCTTGAAACAGAGCATTTTTGCATTGCGTCTTATGAAGGGGTCCAAGTTTTTTGACGCTGTGTTTATTACAAAAAACTACATATTATCAAATAATTCAATAATGAAATGAAATATAAATATTATAATTGCTGAATATGTCCACCATTCATTTCAATACAATTTGTATAATCTGCTTCGATTTTATTAATCGCATTAATAATGAATTGTGCATGATTATTGTTTAAATCCTCAATGGCTTCAATTATTCTCCTTCTTAACACCTCTATATCTTCCGTGGGAGTTTCATATATTTTATTCTGCAAAAATCCCCACAGAAAAGAGTCAAGAGGTGTTAAGTCGGGACTATTGGGCGGCCACCGAATCGGTCCAGTCCGACCAATCCACGTTTCAAAATTTTGATTTAAAAAATTTAGGACTGCAAAAAATTGTGTGGTGGGGCTCCATCTTGTTGCCAAATAATTTGGTTGTATTGACGGAGGGGTAAGTCATCCAAAATAGGTTCCAGATCATTATTTAATAAATTTAGATATTTTTCTCCATTTAAAGATCCATCAATGAAAATCGGTCCAATAATTTTGTTGTGAAGGAGCCCGCACCACACATTTAAAGTTTTCCGACCTTGGGTTTTAATTTCACGCATGGCCCGAGGGTTTTCCGTTGCCCAAAATCTAACATTTTTCCGGTTGTGAATCCCGGCAGTACTAAAGGCGCATTCATCTGACCATAAAACTTTTTGAAAAATATTGTTATCTTCATCTTTCATCAGCAACATTTCCTGGCAAAACATGGTTCGTTGGTTTTTCTGATCTTAAGTTAATTTCTGGACGGGTAAAATTTTGTATGGGAAATATCCATGCTTTTTTAATGTCGAATAAATTTTGAAAATAGATTTATTAAAAAAAATTGATGCGTCTTTTAAGGCTGCATTTGGATTTTCTGAAAATAAATAATATTTGCGTAAGTTACTTTATATCCTGTGGGTAATTTCTATTAACCTACCTTGAAAAAATAATAAAATATTTAATTCCTCCTCCTCATTAATAACCGCAGTACGTTTTTTTCTTTTAACAGTCATTCGATTTCGAAAGCCAAGTTCAATATTTTTGAAAGTTTTTCGAGATGGAATAGCTCGCATGGGGAAAAGCCGCTGATATTCTCTTCTTGCCGCGCAAGCATTATTATTATTCTTGTAGAAAATGCGAAGAATATCACATCTTTCTTCGTCAGTGTAATGCATCTTTTCAATGAATTGACAGAACGACAGATCACCCTCAATGACCAGTTTACGACCAGAAAAATGTTTACCTGTTTTACATAATAGTTTTCAAAAAATAACAATATCTCTTTAGGCTTTAGATTTAAGTATAGAATATCCCTTATAAAAAATGTGTAAAATTCTCAGGAGAATCCGAAAATTCAATAAAAAAATGGGGTACCTATTTGAAATAAGAAACTTGGACCACGCCCAGACTTTCTGTAACACCCTGTATATGAAAAAAAATGTTTTCATAAAAATTCATTTGAAACCATTAAACTTTTATTTGGGACACATTTTTCTAAAATGTCAAATAAAAAAGATAAGGGGGGTGGCAATATATAAAAAAAACCCTGTACATAGAGCTTACTCAGCATTTGCAGAAAGTTAATGTGTGCGAGGGCATAATTAATAACAGAATTATATTAGTTAATAATTAAAATGTCTTCTTTTACATTCTCTGATGGATATTAATTTACGAAGAATATGACAGGAAGTAGATAGGCATGTCATTAGTAAACCCTGTTTTTGTTTCTGATAATTACTGTTAAATAAGATGTTTTTTATGTACTAGTATTTCATATATTATTATCTGTGGCAAATATTATCTTTAAAGAATATTTCACTAAGCACAAAGAATAACAAACATTGCATGTGTTGCCAGATATACATTGAAATTTTTAGGGTACCAAGAGTCCAAAAATAAGGTAAGGCCGATATCTATAAGCACTAAACAAGAAGAAAAAAAGAACGGAAGGCAATGAATAATAAATCGACAGACAAGCATTTCACGAATTTTTTCATAAAGATTAATCTATTTATGAAAGTAATACTAATTTAGACTTGCAGATTTATGTATTAGAACATAAATCTTACGTTTAAAATTTTCGAAAACATTTCATTTCGGAGACAATTAAAAAAAATTGGTAAATTTCCTTTACCCGGAACTTCCCTTGTTATGAAATATTTTTCCTTTTATTAGGAATAGTAAAGTGTGACCCAATTTAATTCAGTATATATTCATTTAATAACACTTCTTACTTTTTAAATATTCTTGTCCTTTTAAATGTTTTTATCCGGCGTCATTTTGTTCCATTATATTGGATTCCTACCAATATTTTACCAGTTTCTACCTATGTCACACTTAATTTTTAGGCATAATATAAAATAAATTCAATAAGTAAATATTACCAGGTCGTCCCCTTACAACCCTTAATTTTCAACTAAAATTTGAGGTCAATCTGGTAAGTAGTTTTTAGGATATGTCGCGAACTGACAGACCGACAGACGGTCCTGAGAAGGTGATTCTTTCATGATTACAAACATTTTATTTGGCCGCCATTTTATTCCGCCATCTTGAATTCGTACCACAATTTTACTAGTTCATTTCTATACCAGAATTACTTATGCCACACAATTTGAAATCAATTCATTACGTAGTTTTTCAGGCTGAATTCTTAAGTATTTTATTAAGCCGTCATTTTGTGCCACTATCTTGAATTCGTACCAAAGATTTTTGTGCAAAAATTAAGTCAAATTGGATAAATAGTATTTTAATAATAATTTTTTAAGGCCAGGGAACTAATAATATTTAAAATTGATCAGAGGACTAGGGAAGGTAAAGACTTGGTATATTCTTCTTGTTACTTTTGTTGTTCAGTATTAAACTTAAACACTGTTCATATTGTTTTAGCACTCTAATAAATTTGTTTTCAGATTGCGTAGGAAGGTTGATTATGTTTAAAAACCAGAAGAAAAATAAGCTAGGGTCTTAAAATATAAAAGTGTATGAGAATTTCCCATATACAGGGTGTTTAAAAACATCCGGTCATCTAAGATCTGGTGATTCATGTCCTAAAAAATATGAGAAAAAGCTCTGTAACTGAGGACGATCTTAATTCAAGACAAGCTTACTAAATAAATAATAATAAAATTTAAATATTAAATTTTCTTGAAGACACAAGTTTTATTAGGATTTTCTTAAAGGCTTTAATATTTTAGGGATCAAAAAAGATCGTAACATCTGACCTTTTCAAAACAGAAGATCCAGATAATACTCCATCAGAACTAGTTTACAGGATAATAAATTCAGAAGTTGGATATTTTGAACATCTTCGCAAACTAGGAGCGAAGGTCGACTCTTTTACTCAAGAAGACGTTAACAAGAAGAAAATTATTTTCGTACATACGAGTCCCGAGTCTTCAGACTCTTACGTATCGCTTGAAGTGTCTGATGGTATTGAAGTAAGCCCTGTTTATAAAGTACGCGTTTCCGTAACACCTCAAATTTGGAGGCTAGATAGGAACACTGGCCTCCACCTCCTACATCAAACTTATCAAATAATAACTCCCTATAACTTAAGTTACACTTCTAATGTCCCTAACTCAGATTACAATGTGTTGTTCAAAATTATTAAAAAGCCTTCTTTTGGAGACGTCGAAGTAGACAGAAGTCCAAATATTTGGGAACCTACGAAAAGCATGAGCATGTGGGAACCAACTGATGTGTTTTTAAGTACAGATCTCAAACAGCACAAAGTAAGATACAGGCATTCCTTAGCAGAACCCCAGTTTGATGAGTTTCAATTCAGGACAGCTCTAAATAAAACTCAATTATATACGTTTCGACTTACTTTTGTCGAGTGTAGGTTGAACCAAGTTTCTTCTAAGGTCCTCGAACTGAATAGCGCTTGGGAAGCACCATTAACCACAAAAGCATTGTTGTTTGAAACTAAACCCACAAAATCCTCTGCTTCTATTATATACCAAGTCCTTAAGTATCCCGAGTACGGCTACTTGTTTTCCGCAGTTTCAAAATATCGAATAAAATGCTTCGACAATTTTACGCAAGACGATGTTTTTTCGGAGAACATACGGTACAAGCTTCATCAAAAGGCTTTCTCAGATGTAACTGACTTAATCATTCTCTCTGCAAAATCTCCAGGTTGTGGAAATGTCACTGCTAACGTTACTATAAAGTATTACCCTTCCAACGAAGATAAATTTAAAGTACAAGTTAATATAAAGCAGCTGGATGTAGAAGAAGGAATGTCTGCAGTCATAGATAGAGCCCACCTTTACATCCATGCCAATTTTGTGTCTGATTTAGTTTTTAATGTTACTACTCCTCCTGGAAATGGCATTTTACAAACAATTAAAGGTGATAAAGTTCGTAATCACACAAGATCTTTCACCGTTCAAGAACTTAACGACAACTTAATTTTCTATCTGCACGATGGCTCGGAGACTTCTCAAGACAGCTTTAAATTTATGGCTCTCTCAAGCACAGATGAAACATTCCAATACGTCGGTCAGCTCTTGATTAACGTACATCTTAAAAATGATCATAGCCCTATAAGAGTGGTAGACAAAGTTTTTCAAGTTGTTGTAGGAGGTGACAAACTGTTGACCGACAAAGATTTGAAGTACATCGACATGGATGTAGGCACTCCCACCTCCGGCATTATTTACACTTGCAGGGAAATTCCTAACGGTCAATTTTTTAATATAAGAGACTTATCCAGAAATATAACGGAGTTCACTCAAGAAGATTTAGACAGGAAGCTTATACTCTTCAAACATAAAGGTCCAGAATATTCCAAAGTTCGGCTGTGGGTTACAGATGGCCAATTTCACGTAAACGGGATTCTAGAAATTCAAGCTTCTGGGCCTTTTATTCATATAGAAATAGACAAAAAAGTAATTGTAGAATCTGGAAAATCAACTGTTCTGACTCCAGAACATCTGCATTATGCAACTAACCTACATACAGGCGATTCAAAGGTATTCTATGAAGTAACAGGGGGGCTAGCCTTTGGAAAAATCCTGGATCTGAGGAATAAAAGTATTAAACACTTCACCCAAGAAGATATTAATCTGGGCCATATAAAGTACCAAAATGACATGAGTTCGGGGAATGCGGATGAAGTAGGGCTTAAAGTCCGCTGCAAGGATGCAGTGAACGTAGCCCAAATCGCAGTATTGATTCTACCGTCTTCGTATTGGGAACCTCTCCAGTTAAAACGTCTGAAAAAGCTAACAGTAGAAGAATCCACAAGTGCTTTAATCACCAAAGATAATTTAGAGGTAAGTATTTTTAAAGAATTTGGGTTCTTACATTTCAATTGCATCAAATTGGTATATAAACGAAAGCTCAAAAAAACTCTTTTAATTAACAATAGGCTCATTTTATGAGAAATCAATGAAACACTTTATTCAGTAGAGTAATGATTAGCACAACAAAATATATGAAAATATTTAAACAGCTTTTTTGTCGCAGACCTGTATTATTGAATGTCCATTGGCTTACTTTATTATATTAATATAATTTTAAAATGCACGATTCATTTTAGGTTATTCAGACAAATGTCCCCGCATCTATTATAACATTCCATATAAACGAGAGGCCTGAATACGGCTACCTAACCATACTGTCTGATCCCAAAAACGGAAGTGAAATATTCAATGTCGCTTCATTCTCCCAAGATTTGATAAACGAAAACAGAGTTTTATATATACAGGCTGGAGTTAACAAATCACGTGACACGATTACTCTTAACGCAACCAATGGTCTGGTTTGGTTGATTAATGTTCGTTTAGATATAATTATTATTCCTGAGCGCTGGTACCTAGGAAGCAACGACATTATCGTTAATGAAGGTGGCTCAGTTCAAATATCTCCTGTGCACCTTTACGTCGACACCGAGTACTACCGTTCGCTTCCAGTAACATTCAAAATAATAAACAACTTTGCT